>WSYH01004446.1:0-53226 GCA_036426205.1 Ascaphus truei | reverse complement strand
TAATAACAGTTCAGAGCGATATAATAACATGCAAGATGATATAAAAACGCAAAGGGAATATCATTAACTTTGTCTGTACCATAAACATGCAGTAGTTACGTAACACTCCGATGCGATAATAATAACATGCAGATTACCAGACACTCGTAGCAGATAATAACTGAAGAGTTTACAGAACACTCCGAGCGATATAATAAAATGCAAAGATAATAATAAAATACAGAGTGATAATAATTACTTGCAGAGTATAATTTAAAACATGCAGAGATATAAAATGATGCAAGAGAATAATAACCTGAGAGCGATATAATAACCGTGCCAGAGATATATAATGACATGCAGAGAGATAAACATGCAGTAGTCGATATAATAAACATGCGAGATATATAAGACATGCAGAGAGATATACCATGGCCGAGCGATATAATACATGCAGAGCGATTAAACATGCAAGATATATAATACATGCAGAGAGAGATACATAACATGGAGAGGGATTATCGTACTTGCAGAGTAATATAATAACATGCAGATAGGTAATACTGCATAATAATATATAACATGCGTAAGATAATGACATGACATGCGAGGGATATCATTATGGCGATAACATTGAATCAGAGAAAATGGTGTTATGCGCTCCTAAACAGAAGTCATATAATTGTAAGTAAAATAAAACATCTAAATTCACTAATAGTGTACAATCGTGCACTACTAATTAATTATTAAGTGAAAGTGTAAAAATATATATAAAGGTGAAAAAAATCGCAGCTCAACCCTATGAAGAAGGTCCAGATTTCCTCTATACGATTGTGTAGGAGGCTTGTGGGAGCACAGGTTTCGCCATATGTGGAATGAAGAAAAATAAAAACTACATAGGGTAATCGGCTTCAAAAATGTCTCTTAGTTCTAGGGCTCAGCAAAGTGGGACTCACAATTTCTCAGATTCAAAACAAACATTTCCCACATAAAAAAGGGCTCAGATATCCAGACTTGTACGTCTCTGGTAAGGAGATGGTATGGTCTCAGTGTTGTGTGTCCTCATTGAAACAGAAATTACACTTTTAGGGCAACAACTGATATTAATTTAAAAGTGTATTAGACAAATATTAGTATCACTTAGCTAAGGCCCCGCTGCCCTCAGTCAGCGCGCCCGCACTGCAGACAGCGGCGCGCTGACAACACAGACCGCGATATGCGGTCTGTAGGGAGCCGGAGCCAGGGCGGAGAGGGAGGGGGGGGGTTGATTTGCGCAGGGGACCCCGCTAATCCCCCCCCTCCCTCCACGGGCTCCCGGCTGCAGGAGGGAGAGCTACTGCGGCTGCTGGAAGGTAACAGCTCCCGCTCTCCCTCCCCCTTCCCCCACAAATTTCTCTCCTCACACACGCTGATATATACCACACCACCAATACCTTGGTAGGAAGCTGTCTGACAGCGCCCGCTTCCCGCCGGTTGATAGGCTCATCAGCGCACACGTGACGCAATCCCGCCTCTGGATCAACATTTTCTTGCATCCCCTGGCGGCTGACGTGGTCACAAGCGTAAGTGAGCGCTTGCAGCGAGGGGGGACTGGGAACGGCTCAGAAGGATATTCCCCTGCTGGTGGGGACGCTCATGGGCCGCCCGCGCCTACGGGCGCAAGCGGGTCCCAGCCCTTACATGGGTAGTTGTAGCATAGCACATAAGACTTAGTTGATGGCTATTCGGTAACCCCGTTGACTCGGAGGTCACTTCCGGTGGCGGGTCGTGTCACTTCGGTGCGGTTGGTATCGTGGAGAGGGACGAGCAGCAGTCCGATATGGACAGGGGGGCTGACGTAGAGCCTACTCCTACAGACCTACTCGTTCGTTTTGGCACAGCTGTATGACTCCTGAAGAAGTGTGCCAAGCGAAACGCGAGTCTGTAGGAGTAAGTCTCTAGTGTCAGCCCCTGTCCATATCGTATTGCTGCTCGTTCCCTGCTCCGATACCGACCACACCGGAAGTGATACGACCCACAACGGAAGGAGTGACGAGATCACACCGGAGCCGGCAGATTGAGAGTACTAGTAGGAAACGGGGTTTACCGAATAGCCACTCAACTATACCTTATGTGCCTATGCTACAACTTACCCATGTAAGTGTATACTATTTGTCTAATACACTTTTAAATCATACAGTGTTGCACTAAGTGTAATTTCTGTTTCACTGAGACACACAACACTGAGACCACTACCATCTCCTTACCAGAGATGTACAAGTCTGGTATCATGAGCCCCTTTTTATGTGGGAAATGCTGCTTTGAATCTGAGAAATGTGAGTCCCACTTTGCTGAGCCCTAAATTAATTAAGAGACATTTTGCTGAAGCTGATTACACTATGAAGTTTTTATTTCTTCATTCCACATATGGTGGAAACCTGTGCTCCCCAAAGACTCCTACACAATAATATATAATAACATGCAGAGAGATACAATAACACAGAGAGGCATTTAATAACATAGAGTGATCATAATTGCAGAATTAATATAATAACACAGAGATATAGTAACATACAGAGCGATATAATAACATGCAGAGATATAGTAACACACCGAGCGATATAATAACATGCAGAGAGATATAATAACATGCAGAGATATAGTAACACGCCGAGCGATATAATAACATGCAGAGAGATATAATAACATGCAGAGATATAGTAACACGCCGAGCGATATAATAACATGCAGAGAGATATAATAACATGCAGAGAGATATAACATGCAGAGATATAGTAACACATCGAGCGATATAATAACATGCAGAGAGATATAATTAATTGCAGAGTAATATAATAACATAGTGATGATTTTCCAAGGATAGCAGCGGAGCACAGCTGAAGGATGGGGTCAACACCAGCATGAAGGGGTTAAAAATACTTCTTTAATGAAACATGGTGCAAAACGGGGGAGGGGGGACGACAGCACAAACTCTAACGCGTTTCAAGCTATGCAGCCCTTTTTCAAACACTATGCTTACTCACCTGCTGATGCACGAAAAAAATGGATCAACGTTCTAAAGAAGGTTTGATTCTCCCCCACTATGGATTCAGGGGAGTTGCTGACAGTAACAGTGCCGCAGTAAGAGAGTTCTTTTAGTCTGGTGAGGTGCTTTTCTAGCATTACAAATGTACCCTCACTAAAGACAGAATACTCTATTATACCACTTACTGCTTTATGATTGCACTGGGGCCAATACTCTCAATCATTTATTTAGACCTTGTCCTAACCTGTTATATATATTATATGATATTTTTAGCATAATTGCCATTGTACCCCATTTTGCTGTAGCACTGTTTTATAGGGAACCCTTCCCTTACCTTCTCTGTAATATAATAACATGCAGAGGAAATATAATAACATGCAGAGAGAATATAATACATGCAAGATATAGTAACCACCGAGCGATATATAATAACATGCAGAGTATATAATAACATGCAGAGATATAGTAACACACGGCGATATAATACATGCAGAGAGATATAATACATGCGAGTAAGTAACCACCGAGTGATATAATAACATGCAGAGAATATAATTAATTGCAGGAGAGAGATATAATTAATTGCAGAGAGAATAATAACATGCCGAGATTAATAAAATGCAGAGATATAGTAACACACGACGATCTCAGAACATGCAGAGTGATATAATAACATGCGAGATATAGTAACACACCGGCGAATAATAACATGCAGAGAGATATAATAACATGCAGAGATATAGTAACAACGAGCGTATAATAACATGTCAGAGAATAATAATGCAGAGAGAATAATAACATGCGAGAGATATAATAACATGCAAGATATATAACATGCAGAGTATAGTAACCACCGAGCGATATAATAACATGCAGGAGATATAATAAATGCAGAGATATAGTAACACACCGAGAGCATATAAACATGCGAGAGATATAATAACATGCAGAGTTATATTAACACACTGAGCGATATAATAACATGCAGAGAGATATAATTAATTGCAGAGTAATAATAACATGCAGAGCGATACAATAACATGCATGTAATTATTTACTTGCTGAGCGTTTATAATACCATGCAGAGTGATTAATTACATGCAGAGCAATGCGTGCTGTGGCCCCTCTTGAAGGAAGAGGTTAATGGAGCCCTCTGTTATTTAACTGCTAACCCCTATGCACCCGATGTTCTTTAACCCTGCACAAAATTCACAATAACACAGATTACACAACAGACACACGGATATACACAGACACATTCATATACTGTATGCAGACACTAATACATATTACAGACACACTGATACACACAGACCTGATAGACACACAGAGACACTGACACACACAGATAGATCATACAAATCTATAACAGAAACACCTATATATACAGACACCAATACATATACAGCACACTGATACATATACAGGCACACTGATACATATACAGGCACACTGATACATATAGAGGCACACAAGACACCTGATACACAGACAGACTGATACACCACAGACACACTGATGCACACTCAGGCACTGATAGACAACAGACACCTGATAGATACACAGACACAATCCTTTATACAGACACACTGATATACATATACCAGACACACTGATATATATAGACACATGATACATATACAGACACACACAGACACACTGGTACACATAGACAGACTGATACACACACAGCACACAAGCATTAAAACATTGATACACACAGACCCTACTGCACACACACATGACATTGATACACACAGACACTGCTGACACACACACATGCATTGATACACACACACACAAACACACACAAACACACACACACACACACACACCACCACACACACAACACACACATGCATTGATACACACAGACCCTGCTGCACACAACACATGCATTGATACACACAGACATGCATTGATACACACAGACCCTGCTGCACACACACACATGCATTGATACACACAGACATGCATTGGTTACACAGACCCTGCTGCACACACACACATGATTGATACACACAGACATGCATTGATACACACAGACCCTGCTGCACACACACACATGCATTGATACACACAGACGTGCTGCACACACAGCATTGATACACACAGACACTGCTGCACACACATGCATTGATACACACAGATCCTGCTGCAACACAACACATGCATTGATACACACCGACCCTGCTGCACACACACTGCATTGATACACAAACCCGCTGCCACCAAACACATGCATTGATACACACAGACCCTGC
Organism: Ascaphus truei; assembly: GCA_036426205.1. Lineage (NCBI taxonomy): Eukaryota > Metazoa > Chordata > Amphibia > Anura > Ascaphidae > Ascaphus > Ascaphus truei. The sequence goes on along the minus strand of WSYH01004446.1, from coordinate 47,958 downwards.
TGCACATACCACACACACACACACACATGCATTGATACACACAGACACGCATTGATACACACAGACCCTGCTGCACACACACACATGCATTGATACACACAGACATGCATTGATACACACAGACCCTGCTGCACACACACACATGCATTGATACACACAGACATGCATTGTACACACAGACCCTGCTGCACACACACCACATGCATTGATACACACAGACCCTGCTACACACACACATGCATGATACACACAGACACTGCTGCCCCCACACACATGCATTGTACAACATTAGACCTGCTGCACACACACCACATGCATTGATACACAAGACGTGCTGCACACCATGCATTGATACCACAGACACTGACTGCACACACATGCATTGATACACACAGACCTGCTGCACACACAACATGCATTGATACACACCGACCCTGCTGCACACACACATGCATTGATACACACAGACCCGCTGCACACACACATGCATTGATACACACACACCCTGCTACACACACACACACACACACACACACATGCATTGATACACACAGACACGCATTGATACACACAGACCCTGCTGCACACACACATGCTTGATACACCACAGACATGCATTGATACACACAGACCCTGCTGCACACACACCACATGATTGATACACACCAGACATGCATTGATACACACAGACCCTGCTGCACACACACACACACATGCATTGATACACACAGACCCTGCTACACACACACATGCATTGATAACAACACAGACACTGCTGCCCACACACACATGCATTGATACACATAGACACTGCTGCACACCACACACACAGCATGTACCACAGACACTGCACACACACACTGCATTGATACACACAGACCTGCTGCCCACACACACCATGCATTGATACACATAGACACTGTGCAACACACACACACATGCATGATCACACAGACAATGCTGCACACACACACATGCATTGATACACACAGACCCTGCTGCACACACACACATGCATTGATACACACAGACCCTGCTGCACACACACACATGCATTGATACACACAGACCGTGCTGCACACACATGCATTGATACACACAGTCTAAACCGGAATCGGACATTTGGTCGCGGGCATTTTGCTGTGATCAGGTCGGGCCGGCGAGGGACCCTCACCGCAGCCGTCTGCCACTGGACACGCAGCCGCTGGCTGTTTGTTCAATAAGGTAGGTAATTCAAGGTTTTTTTGTGGTTAGGGCAGGGGGTTAAGTAAAGGGTTTTAGGGTAAAGGGTGAGGTTTAGGGTAGAGGATTAGGGTAAGGGCTTAGGCTAAGAGGTTTTAGGGTAAGAGGTTTAGGTAGGGTAAAGGGTATAAGAGGTTTTAGGGTAAAGGGGTTTCAGGGAAGAGGTTTCGAGGTAAGGGTTTTAGGGTAAGAGGTGTAGGGTAAGAGGGTAAAGGGTTTTAGGGGTGGTAAGAGGTTTTAGGGAATAGGGTAAGAGGTTGTAGGGTAAGAGGGTAAAGGGTTTTAGGGTAAGGGGTTAAGGTTTTAAGGTACAGATAGCGTTAGTAGTAAGGGTTAAGACTCAGGGTCTTTAGGGTAAGGGGTATGGTTAGGGGCTTAGGCCGCGCTTATAGTGCTGGCGACGGCGACGCGACCGATGTCACCCGTTGCCACCAGCGAAAGTTATAATTGGATTTTTAGCGACTGTCGCCAGCGACGTCACGAAGGGGGCGGGCTGCGGTCTCTGATTGGTTTAGAGACAGTCACATGTGGCGACTGTCTCTAAAAAATCAAATAGACCCGGCTTCAAAATTTGGGGTTGCTCTGTCGCGCTTACTATAAGCGCTTGAGACGGAGTCAATGTATTTGATTCGGAGCGACGTCGCGTCGCCGTCGCAAGGCACTATAAGCGCAGCCTTACCTAGGTGGCAATGCGGCCGGTGGAGAGATATCCCGACGGCAAGGTGAGTGGTGGCTAAACGACAGCGACGATTTGGTCGCGGCAAATTTTCCGCGATCAAATGTCTTAGATCGGTCTAAACACGAAATCACTGATACATACAAAGTTACACAGGAGCACATGCACACTGCCATGTAGAGATACACACGAACCATACATACGATAAACACTTATATATACTGTAGACATTGCAAGCAGAGGGTTTTATTGACACAGGAGCTACCCCTGCTCCTTATTAACAAGCTAATACAAAATGTACCTGCAATCTATAAAACAATATTTTTGAGCGAGATACTGTCCTCTGAAGTGTTGGTAATTCATTTAATAAGCGGGTTGGACACCGTGAGAGACGGTTACATCGTGACCCTGACATATAAACCAACCCCCTGGGTACAGAGCAAAACAATCTTTATTTTTTTAGGCCAAGAATTAATAAAACAGATATGGAGTTATCAGCAAAGCTCTGTGCCCCAGGGGGAGGCGCGGGGAACAGAACGACCTTTACAGAGGGTACAACACCCCCCACCTCACCCCCCACCTCACCTCACCCCCCACCTCACCCCCCACCTCTGCTCTGTGAGGAATGAATACAATTTGTCAATTCATATTATATAATACTTCAGTAATACTTCAATAGCCCAGGCTTTAGGTTACGGGGTGGGGGATGCTCACATTACTCCGCTGATAGAAGAGATGCTCACATTACTATAGTGATATTAAAAAATAACCAGATTACTATAGTGGTATAAAAAAATAGCTGCATTTCTATCGGGCTTTGAAAAAATACCCACGTTACTACCGTGGTATAAAACAAAATACGCACATTACTATAGTAGGAAAAAAATACCCACATTGTTAAGGTATAAAAAAAATACATTAAAATACTACAAAAATATCCATATTACTCTAGAGGAAAAAAAATACCCACATTATTACAGTAGTATGCATGTATGCCTTTATTTGTATAGCGCCATAAATGTACATACAGCTGTAGCGGCCATTATTCGAATAAATCACGCGGTGTATAAATCGGAATACCCATGTCATGGCGCGTGATGTTTTCCAACCGTACCGCCTTAGACGCGTGTTGACTCGGGTTTCTATCGGGCGCAGAAAATTGCATTTTAGCGCGGGCTGCAATACCATCGAGAAACTCAAGTGGGCGATCGCGAGTTGTTGTCTTAAAATTTTTATAGCAATTCAACCTGTCTTTTATTGCCGTACAGTTCAGCAAGTGTGTGTGTGTAATTGTAATTTGGAGATTGACGTTACGAGTTTATACTGTATAGTGTACATGGGAAAGAAGTCCTTTCTGAGGCTCCTTAGCCATACACAGATTAAAAATATGATGACACATATACAGGATAATAAAGGGAAAAGAACTAATACAAAAATATATTGTCGCTTCTTCCGAATGTAAAATAAATTTGTATTATTTATTATTTATTAATCAATACTTTTGCTAGGCTTGCTCTTCTTTTCATACTGTTTTTATTTTATGAGCATGCGTGTACCTCTCATTGTGTGTATATCTCATTAGAACCTTGTTGAAACGCATATGCGTGTCATGCCTTAGGCGCATGCGTGTATGTCTCATTGGAACCTTGTTGAAACGCATATGCGTGTCATCACATTTAGGCGCATGCGTGTATGACTTCTCATTCAATGTGAATTTCAAGTCTTAAAAAAAAGCCCTTTTTTTGTTTTGTTTCTCGACATGGGCTTGCATAACAATTTTTGCTATTCTTAGAATCAATCACTAGCTTTTTAATTCTACACTAGTCATCTACACCATACTGTACTTTATGAGGTGGATGGCATACTGTGATTTTTATTTGGGGGTGTGGGGTTCAAAACATTATGATGCCCTGTTGAAAATATTTCTTTGAACTAATAATCCAGCATACAGCCCTCTCCCTCCCCCCCACACACATGGCTAAAGTATTTCTACTTCTTATCGACACCTCCCCCAAAACCATTCATTTGTAATTGGAGGCTTTGTGGCTTAGTGTAATCTTCCCGAGCCCAGGTTCAAACGCGCATGCGTACGTGTGAAAAGCCTTTCTACTTCTTTCCCCTCAAGAGCCACACATGAAAATCTTTGAGGCTTTGTTTACAGTTATTCACACCTCCCCCAAAGCAATTCATTTGTTACAGAATGTGTAGACACCTCTCTTCCCCCCCCCCCCCACACACACACACAAAGTTCAAATAATTCTCATGAATTTAAAGAAGGAACAATTGTATTTGTGCAGGATATTCATGGAAAAATGAATAATAAAAAAAGACAGTATGTCGCCTCTTCTTGACTTTCTCTTCTTCGTAATGGCTGTAGTTCTTTTGCCATTGAGAGAGGGGGGGGGGGTTTGTGTAAATTACTGACGGTTGCTACATTATATACACAGTACAATACTTTTACACATGCACCCCCCCTCCTCCCTGGTCTGCATCAGCTCTGAAAAGAAAAAATGAGTGCAGTAAAGTGCATTTAAGGCATTGCGTACAGTATATCACTACTGTATATTGGCCAAACTATATACAGTAAAACTACTGTATGCCGCACTACTGTACTGTAAGTCACTTATTTATACTGTATACAGTATTCTGTAACTACTGTATATACTGTATAACTATACTACTGTAGGTTAGACACATCCTGTACTGGATTTAATACTGTATATACTGTACAGTAGAAAGTGGAGAGGAAGTGCTGACATAAAATGGTTATTGTGAGTGCCATACTTACCTGTATCATACTTACCTGTACTTACCATACTACAGTAGAGTACCTTACTATTTTCCTGTGGCCTGCCCATTAAGCTTTAAAAGAATAGGCAACATGGTCACGAGATGATCGATATATTTATTGCATCTTTGTACGGTGAGTATGTTGTTCCAGAAACTCATTATTCCTTCAGCTAATTCATCCTTTTAGGACGGTTTCACCACTTTTCTAATATAATCCTTCAACTGATGCTGTACCAATTCGATGGGATTCAAGTCTGGGGATTTTGAATTGGAGGTGGGAAAAAAGGGGAATTAGTTAAAGAGATATACTGTAAACAGTGTAAAACAATGAGAAACGGTTACCGAACTTACTCAGGTGGCGTCTTCACCCAGTTGATACCGCTGGCAAGAATATGGGAAATAGACGCGGTGTGTTTCGGATCATTGTCCTGGAAGAAACGGTGACCAGGTGGGAAATCACGCGTGATGTATTCAACAATCTCTGGCACTATTTTCTCTTGGAAAAATACTTTATTCAGGATTCCTGGAACAAGAAAAGAAAAATGTAACATTAGGGTACCAAATACTGTACACTATAGCTGTACAGTGCATAAGGCCACAGCATGTGTATTTGTGCATTATTTTACCCTCAAAGATGATGATGCATCCTGGTCCACGTCTAGAGATCGCACCCCACACATGCATCTTCACTGGGTGCTTGGGAAGCGGCTTCAGAGATAGGCGTCCTTTTTTGTGGAATGCAAAAGTGGCAAATCTCTCAACCGATACAGTAAAGATGACATCCTGAAAAGTCTCAACACTTTCGATCCATGCCCGTGCCTGGTCCACTCTCTTGATCTTGTTGGCCTCCCTTATCATAGGATACGCTCTGTAATGACAAGGAATAATTGTAAAGGTACAGACAAACCACACTTTTACCTACTGGTTTCAGTACTGGTATTTAGTACTATATGCAATATACAGTACTATACTTTGTTACAGTAAAAGACTCACCTTACACGTCCATATTTCCATCCCAATTTGCGTATCATCTGCCTGATGCTGGTCTCAGAAGCTGTTATGTTGTGAGTTTTCTCAAGAGCATTCTTGACCCTTGTGGCACACCTCTCATCATTCTCTTCACTTATTTGGTCCACCAGAAGCGTTTTCGCCCTACATTGTAAAGGAAAACAGAACAATTTGTTACAGTAGGCCCCAAATTTTGTCTCCAATAAATTTAATACTGACTAACTTCAAAACTACAGCACTTATTCCCCCTTATAACCTCTTATATTGTAAGTTCTTCGGGGCAGGGATTTCCTTTCCTTATTGTCTGATTTTGCTGCACATATTGTTTATTTGCTGCACTTATTGTATTATTAAAATTCCCTGTACTGTATTCTTTGTGAAGCACTGAGTACACTTATGGCGCTTGTAACAGGGGATTTGTCCCTGTTCAAAAAGGTGCCTCTAATCCAGCAGTGTGGTGGTTAACTGCTGGTAGTCAATTAACCAACACTTCCTGGCTGATTAGAGGTTGGTTAGAAAAGCCTGCCTTTGAGACAGGAAGAGAGATTCCTTAGTCCACAACTGGGCTGACCAAGGAAACAGACAGAGCAGAGGTTCCTGAGTCTCACAGATGAGACTGACAGAGGGATCACAGATGTCTGGAGCTCACAAGACTTCTACACCTGAATGCTGAGAACCTGAGGAAAAGGCAGCAACCCAGGAAAGAGAGAAGCCTTCCCCCTACAACTACGAGACAGATAAGACTTTTCTTATAAGACTGATTATCTATGTCTGTCTATATATATATATAAATGTCTCTATGATTTGGGCTGGTGAATCGCTGGACTACAAGTGTAAATATACTCCAACGTGGAGCAGATTGTGTTTGTGGATTTTCACATGTTTGTTGTGTTTAAAGCAACAGGTGCAATAAAGCCTTTATTTAATTTCACCTTAAAACCAGTCTCCATTGCGTACCTCTGCACACATCTCTTACAGCGCTATATAAGTAAAGACATACAATACAATATGCAATGCAGTGGGTGTGTGACTGAGATATTTCCATTAAGCAGTGAAGACTATGCCACCTCATACGGTACTGTACAGTACATGACCAGTATACAGTCGAAATTACAAGTGATTTTAAGAATGTAAAAATTGATAAAATCTTAAAAACAGGCATACATTTAATTGATAGGAAATAGGTACTGTATAAAACACTGATGCATTTTACCAGTAATCGTTTAAATATAGTACATACAGTAGTAAAGAAAACAAAAATATTTACTCAGTAGTGACTGTGGCGGTCCGCTTTACACTTTTGGCCTTACCATGGGCATGATAACAGACAGTGCTTGGTGCTAAAACGAGGCCCGAAGAAACTAACCAGCGTTGCATCTGTGAAATTCGGTGTCCTTTTTGGTACATATCCTGTAATCTCATGCTGAGATCCTTTGAAATATTTTTCATCTGCATCGCTGCTTTTAGAAAATAAATCAAGCACAGAGGAATGTATATACTACAACTAACTAAAACTCTCTACCAGCGCTCGATCCAAATAATAATAAGTGACTTGAGTGAATAGATATGAATACACCAACCAAATAGTGATGAGTGTGAATTCAAATGCAGCCAAGGGGATAATTAACAAAAGTTAAAAAACTTTAATAACAATAAAAAGCAGCACTTAAAAAGAAGCTTCAATCCCACGGAGCTGGTCACAGGGTGCGGAAGGCATTCGATAGCGGCACGTTTGCCCTCACAAATTGTAAGTGTGAGCAGTGCTGCTTTTTATTGTTATTAAAGTGTTTTAGACGGAGTACACTAGGCTTTTTTATTTCTCTCACCAACGACCGCTGCGGTGTATGCTGCTCCAGTGAGGGCGCCGGTCGAAGTGAAGAGAGACATCTTGTGAACCACGAGGGGTCCGTGGAAATCGAGGTGAAGAAGGAGCTGTGTACAGATTCTCTCCCCTGAACCAACAAGATTGTATCTTGTAAGTAAGGATTTTCCACCCCTGGTTGGGGCTGTTGACCTTTGATACTGTGCAATGGTGTTTTTGTCTTTTTTGTTACAGAAACCACCTGGGTATCATAATCTGAGGACCCTTTAATCTATTAGAATATTGGCTGGTGCAGTACTCCATTATCAGGACTGTCATTCTATCCAGGACTGTCTTTTTGGATATGGTATTGTGACCATCAATTTCTAGCGCCGGGGACATTTTCTTTGTGTATTTACAGAGGAATGTATATTCGATGTGTATTCAATGTATATTCGATGTGTATTCAATGTATATTCGATGTGCATTCAATGTATATTCGATGTGTATTGAATCAACAAAATGGATGGTGTATTTATACTTTAATTGGCCTCCGCTTCGCTCAACAGGTTTAGTACACAACACGCCCACTTTTAACACCTGCAGCTCGTGTCCATGCTCTGTATCTGAACTTGCTCTTGTCCAGATACTGCATTATTCCTTCTGCTTTCATGGATCTACCCGATTCTACGGACGCAGAAACCTGCTTGCTTCTGCCGTGCCAACCACGAGAAAGCGAAAGGCGGAAGCAGTTTCTAATCCAAAGCCAAAACCAAAGGAGAGTAAAGAAAACGTTCCAAAGACTCCAAAGGCTAAGAACCCTGGGCCTTATTATGTCAAGAAAAAATTCGCTGACATACACACAAAGCAAAACAAATGGAAGCCTGGGGACGCTACTCTCCTGGGACCCCCAATCTCGCATGCTCTTGCACCCATCCACGACGCTGCTCTCCTGGGACCCCCCATCTCACCTGCTCCTGCACCCATCCACGACGCTGCTCTCCTGGGACACCCCATCTCATCTGCTCCTGCACCCATCCACGACGCTGCTCTCCTGGGAATCCCCAACTCACCTGCTCCTGCACCCATCCACTATGCTGCTCTCCTGGGACCCCCCATCTCACCTGCTCCTGCACCCATCCACGCAGATGTCAACAGCACTCCTCGCACCAGATCCAGCTTGTTCGCCCGTATGCTGAATGGTTTAAGTTGTGTCGAAATCCCTTCCAACTCAACGGTGCAAAAGATTGATCTTCTTTTGCAGACCATGTTGAATATGGATAGGCGTATGGAGAAGATGGAGAGGAACATCGCGGGGATCTATTCTTTGCTTGGAGTTCCCGCCCCTGTATGTCCGACGCAGGAGGGTGGCCTGGATGTGGGCTTCACCCTTCCATCACCAAGCGCACCAGGTGCCCCCCCCACGCTCACCCCCTCCATCTGCAGAATACATGGACCTGTATGCCCTTGATGAGGATGATATGACAACCCCGGTAGGGCCACGACAGGAGATGACAACCTCGGTAAGGCCACGAAAGGAGGAAAGCATCCTCCCAGACCACCTACCCTCGCCTGCTGCCAGAAGCACACCCGCACCCAAGATTGTAACGCTCCCAGACATCATCTTGAGTGAACTGCCCCAGCAAGTCCGGGAGAAATACAAGATCGGAAGTGCTGGTCTAGCCCAGAAATTTGCCCTGTCCATCTTTAAACACCACGTCAGTTTTGAGATGTACAGCGGGTGGACCCACAATGAAAATTATGAAGGGAATAAAAGCAAGAAGGGTCTGCCGGCAAATTTAAGGAAAAAAATTGTGGAGGAAGTGCAGCGTTATTTTCTTGTTAACGATCATGTTATGAGAACCGTGAGAGACACCATCAATGGTCTTTTGAGGCATATAAGGGCTCGTCCCTGGAAGGCCAGCCCATTTGGGAACGACTTTGTTGTTTGATTGTACTGTATGTATACTGTAGTTCAAAAGTTATAGAAAAATGGTTTTACTCCAAAAAAAAAAAAATGATTGTATTAAATTATTTCATTTTTAATGTTTTTTTCTTTTCAGAGCTGCTGCAGACCAGGAAGGGGGGGGGGCATGTGTAAAAGTATTGTACTGTGTGTATAATGTAGCAAACTTCAATAATTTACACAACACCCCCCTCTCTCAATGACAAAAGAACTACAGCCATTACGAAGAAGAGAAAGCCAAGAAGAGGTGACCTACTGTATTTTTGTATTATTCATTTTTCCATGAATGTCCTGTACAAATAAAATTGTTTCTTCTTTAAATTCATGAGAATCATTGAAACACCCCCACCCCCAAAGAAAAATTCACATACTGTACACGCATGCGCCTAAATGTGATGACACGCATATGCGTGTCAACAAGGTTCCAATGAGACATACAAGCACGCAGGCTCCTAAATGTTATGACACTCATATGTGTTTCAACAAGGTTCCAAAGAGACATACACGCATGCGCCTAAAATAAAAACAGTTTGAAAAGAAGAATAAGCCTAGCTAAAGTTGAAAGTATTGACTAATATAGAATAATAAATAATACATATAGAATAAAAGATCTACATTTTTATTTTTGGGGTTTCTTAGAATTTAATTAAACATGCAAGTGTATTGTAATTATACTGCAAAATGCAACGTCAAACAGGAGTGATGATTACAGTACAAGGTAAAAGGTTTTCTATAAAGCTCACAACTATTCTATCCTAATCACTAAAAATTGCACTGTCACTAAATTTTTGCCTACTAGGATTTTTAAAAAAGATTTGCAATGCGCAAACAAAGTTTAAAAAAAGCGATATTAGAGGTCCATCATTTCTTTCCATCCATCCCTCCTTTTGCCTTTTTCCGTTTGATGTCAAAGTTCCTTTTCTGGGGGGGAAAAAATGATGCTATTATTTCCGGTATTGCGCATGCGTCCAGTCGTTGCAGCAGTTCAAGCAATATCCTACAGTACATGTGCATCTGAACGAACAAACTTCTGATAGGCTCTGACTCTTGAGCCCTGCCCTCTCCCTAGCTGTCCACCAATTGTATCTACTGTAATAACTTCTCAGTCAATCATATTGCAGGACTACATTTTCAATAATTGTGCAAGAATTTAATTAAATTAAATAACCCGAGCAAAAAGATTGATTACAGGAGAACGGACTGATCTGCAGCTTACTGTAGCTAATCACTTGTCTGTGTGCATATTGTGTTGATGCACATAATGTAATGTATTGTTTAAAAAAAAAAAAATTTAAACGGCAGCGTGAACTGCAGCTTTAAATTTAGTACTGTACTGTACATTGTATTTACCTTCATTATAAACTTTGCCAAACGGGTGGAGATGAGCCACTGGCACTCCCGTAGTCTGCATTATAGTTGACAGGTGATAGCTGGCCTGCTACACCTGTAGTTGACAGCTGATGAAGCTGGAAATCTTTTTGGTACATGCAAGCTTGCTGGTACCTCTCCGTGAAATCAGACTCAGGCTGGAAATTTTGCAGGTTTTCTGGCGGGGACAAGTAGCAAGGATTGCCGTTCACCGGGTTTTCACTGAAGGTCGGACCTTTATTGTAAGCCTGTGCTGGTGCTGGCGCTGTTGCCGGCACATTGCTGGATAGGGACTGACGAATCTTATATGGATTAAACCCGACTTTTCTCCTTTTGCAGTTGCCATGATCAAACAGACTGTAAAAATCAGTGACAACACCCCAATACCCACTTGTATCTCCAGCAGGAGGGGCAATGCGGAAAAAACACTGATCGCTACTTAAGGTTTTTCTTACCGAACGCTTCCAACCACGAACGTCAGATGAAAACTTGTAAAAATCAAAGTTCAAAATTAAAAAATCATACATTTCAGCTACAGTTGCCATGTTATCTGCTGTAGCATTAATTGCAGAACATATTAAAAATGCATTACTACAGTCAGGTTTTTTATACATCTGTGGTGTGCACATTATGTCCAGTCCAGTCAGCAATTGTGCAAGGATACAGTAGGAATGTAAAAAAAGCACACAGCTTTGAGTTTTATAAGTTTTCATTATGATGCGCCTACATTTGATAACGTCTTCAAGGTCAAATCACAATGGACCACTGTGGTAGACTTGTTTTTTACATTATCTGGTTTTACACACCTGCAAATTGACACAGTAGCACAGACAGAACTGTACACATTACAATTCATTAATTTCTGCCACCTGGCGGATACGCGAAGAAATGCGCCCAAAGAAATCGGAAACCATTAAATTAAACAGATCAACCGCGGGTGCCTGGCGGCGTGAATGGTGGTGGGAACGCAGGAATGCGGAGTTAATACTGCGTGGAAAACAGCAGAGCACACGACAACGGCTCCGTGATTTATTCGAATAATGGCTGCTGCAGCTGTAACGCTTCACAGCAGTAATACACGTGACAATCATATAAATAGCAAATAATACAAATAACAGATGATGGGAATAAGTGCTTCAGACATAAAAGTAACATTTAGGAAGAGGAGTCCCTGCTCCGAAGAGCTTACAATCTAATTGGTAGGGAGAATGTACAAAGACAGTAGGAGGGCATTCTGGTAAGTGCATCTGCAGGGGGCCAAGCTTTATGTATCACGTGTATAGTGATATAGAAAAAAAAAAAACACCCACATTAAAATAGTGGTATAAAAAATATCCCCATATATTGTAGTGGTAAAAAAACATATCTTGTGCCGGTGAGTAAATGCGTTCTCTGTGTGGGTTGTGGGGTTAAAGCCCCTCTTGCTGTGAACAGGTTAACGTTCTGGAGACTAGCAGGCACAAGACGTTAAAGGGCGGTTTGTGTACCTGGTGGTAATGTTGTGTTGGGTGTCGGGGAGATGGAGGTTACCTCCTTGCTACGCCCTTGATGTTGGGACAGCCATTATTTTAGCCCTATCTGCGAGTTGACAGAAAGATTCGGTTTCTTTAAGGGACGTACCCTTTGGGTGACCCCTCTGTATATGAAGCCTGTTGGCCTAATGGAGGCTGCAGCAGGACGGAGAGAACTTGGAGATTTGATCAGGAAATCCTGCGTGAGCAGATTGAATGGAAATTTGATTAGTTGAAGTGGTGATATGGGGGGGGGGGGGGTTATTTCATCATCTGATCTAGCAGGGAGGGGGGTCTCTCTGGATAGTCCCAGTGTGTGTCCCGCAGCAGAGTGGAGATGTTTTTAACACTATACACAGTAACAAAAAAATTGGGATATTCCGTCACTCCTTGCAAACATATCGTCACTAATGTTTCTTTTATTATTGTAACTCGAATTGATGTCCTTAAGTATTGAACATTCACTTAAAAATATTTTAAAAATTGTTAAATGTGTACAAAACAAACACACACACATATATATATATATATATAACGATACCTTATAAAGCATCCCTTCCTATGTCCTCCTACTGCTCCGAATAACTGTTAACTATAACTTCCTATACCTGCTCTCAATGTTTCATAGAACTGCTCCCTATAACTCCTCCTATTTTTCCATGTAACCGCTCCCTATAACTCCTCCTATTGTTCCATGTAACTGCTCCCTATAACTCCTCCTATTGTTCCATGTAACTGCTCCCTATAACTCCTCCTATTGTTCCATGTAGCTGCTCCCTATAACTCCTCCTATTGTTCCATGTAGCTGCTCCCTATAACTCCTCCTATTGTTCCATGTAACTGCTCCCTATAACTCCTCCTATTGTTCCATGTAGCTGCTCCCTATAACTCCTCCTATTGTTCCATGTAGATGCTCCCTATAACTCCTCCTATTGTTCCATGTAGCTGCTCCTTATAACTCCTCCTATTCTTCATATAACTGCTCCCCATAACTCCCCTTATTACTTCCTATAACACCCCCAATTACTCCATGCTGTATAACCACTCCCTATAACTCCTCCTATTGTTCCATGTAACTTATAACTCTTCTATTTACTCCATATACCCGCTCCCAATAACTCCTCCTGTTACCCTATATAACTGATCCCTATAGCCCCTCCGGTGCAGGAAGTTTGAGGTTGGCGTCACGTGCAGAAACCGGTGATTTGGTTTCCTCCAACTGTAGCCGTGAAGTTGTTTAAGTGAAAGAAACATTTTCCGGTAATGGATTGCACCATTTCCACTGATCGGATTAGTAGAATAAGCAGAAATAATGTACAAAAACACAAATATTGGCGTTTTCTCCGGAGACAATGTTTGTGCAAATGTCTTTTGGACGTGTAAACTGAGACATTTTCAGCCACCAATTACAGGGGCCGCAGTCACCCGGAGCATCTCTCTGCTACCAGGGCCATTTGTCTTGTGTTCGATGGCACCACAAGTGCAGATTATTACAACCCAAATCACATCACACTGGCTCAAAATGGGGAGATTGAGCCACATGAGGACCTGTCAGGGGACAGTTAAATGGGGAGGAAATGTGTTTTTAATGAATTATCCTGTGAGAATGAGCCGGTGCTGCCAGAGAGCAACGTTTCTGTGCTGTGAGCATCCTGACCGAGGGAAATCATTTCAAATAAGTATGGAGAGCTGAAAGTCCGAATAGACATTGCTTGTAATAAGCAAGACGCGCTGTGTAATGATGATGAATACAGTGATAATGAAAATGTTTTGCTGTATAATGATGCTGAGTATCTCTATACACTGATAATGAACACGCCGCACTGAGCTTCATTATGCAGGGCAGCGTGTTCATTAGCAGTGTATAGATACTCTGGATTGTTATACAGAGCAGCGTGTTCATTATCAGTGTATATAGATACTCAGACTCATTATACAGTGCGGCGTGATTATTACCAGTGTACAGATACTCAGCATCGTTATACCGTGACTGAGCCGCTGATTGACCCACTTGTGCTGGAGCAGGGATATACTTAAGACCTGGCCTGTTGGGGTTCCCTGAGGACTGGAGTTGGGAAACACTGGTGTATAGATACTCATCATCATTATATAGCGCACAGTGTTCATTATCGTGTGTATAGACATTATTATTTCGTGCATCATGAACATGCTGCCCTGTATAATGATGATGAGTATCTCTATACACTTCCAGACCTTGATAATGAATGTGCTGCACTGTATAATGATACTGAGCATGTCACTTTTAGCTTTCTATCTATTTTTACATGGATTCCCAAGAGCATTTTCCTACTGCATCGCACCGCTGTTACAGCTCAGCCTGGCCAGGACGTATAGAACCTAGGTACCCGCTCAGAGACAGTTCTTTTTATGCTTTTGGACTCATCAGCTAATGGATTTGTTTCTTTAATTAAGATTCCCGCAGTTGTTTCAAAGACAGAGCACGTGATGTGACATACAAATGCCGCCCGGATACCTTCCTTTCCTGTAACAGCCTCGGCGGGCAGGTTTACTGGGAGCGTCACGTGTAACACGGCTGGGTGAGCGTGTGCTCACAGACATGCAGGTGTGCGTGAGAACAGCCCCGCCGCTTCTCATCCCCCCCTCCCTCATTAACCCCCGTGTGTGACAGGTTGGGTGTAAGTACCTGTGATAAACGCAGGCTTCCCTCAAACATGTTAAGTACTCGTCTTGTTGAAACAAATATGCACGAAATGCAAGAAAATTAGAAGCATGTTAAAGATAGAAACATTTAATACAGTAGAACAGGAAGTCCCCAGTGTTGTCACTTTGATGATGTCACTTATAGTACAGGAAGGTCCAGGTGTCACAGACATCATTGTGATGTCACAGAACTTTCTGCTCTCCCCAGATGACAGGAAGATACAATGTCACTAAATGATCCAGCAGCAGAGATATTTCTAACACTGGGGACACATCACTGATAGAGAAACTCTGAAATGAGAACTTTATATAAAAATACCACTTCCTACCCCTGCCCCTCTCCTTCTGTCACCAAACGGTCCCTGTCACAGGCAGAGCTATAAATGACATCACAGGAGATGATAGCCGGTCAGCAGAGATGCAGCACACTGGGCATGGGAATACCATGACGTCCGTCACTTGGGAGGATTTAACAGAATTATTTTATTGATATTTAACCCTTTCTTGATCAATTAAACACACAGTTATTACCAGACATGAAAACATTCACGTTACACCTTTTCTAGTTGGGGTTTAGCTGGGATTTTATCAGCGGGACATGCAGGTCCTGGGGAGGTGGCGGTCACTGTTGGAAGCAGTGATAAGGGACCAAAGAAGCCTGTCCCGTTCTGCGACCTTCGGCTGAGTCCCCGGTGGTCACGGCGGCGTGCGCGCCACACAGCACAGCCCTCTATGGGGCAGGCCCCAGTGGCTGTGTGCGTGTGGGCGCGCAAAGCGCTGTGACGCGTACGCTGGCAGGGAAGACAACAATTTTGTCTTCTCATGCTGCGACGCGGTTACGTGGTCGGCGCGCAGCCAATGGCAAGGCAGATATGCCCTGTCATGGCCGTGCCCCCTGTCATGGCCCCGCCCCCGCGCTCCCCTACAGACCGCCGATCGCGGCTGTAGTCTCCACGCGCCGCCATGCCGCCAGGCGCGCGTGCAGCAGGGAGCACTGGGGCCGTAGCCTTACACTTACAGGCTCTCAATATAGGTTATGGTGGGTGAAAAGGTGACTGAAAACCCTCCACCGTATAGCATTTCCCAGAATCCCTCGCTGCAGTGGAGGCACTGTATGCTAGGTGATAATGGGGAAAAGCAGGTTTGCAGACCTGTCTAAGACATGTGAATGTGATCACAAGTAATATTTTTATTTGATATATATTTAATTAGGTTGTAAGACCTTCCTGGCACAAATGACCTTGTCTCTGTGGTCCCTTGTAAGGTCTACCTGTTGCTTCTATCCATATGCTAGCTCTTCAGTTCAGACTTGACGTTATCTCACTGTTTACTCTCTATTAGATTGTCAAATCAGCGGGGCAGGATTCCCCCTTCCCTGTGTGTATACTCATGTCTGACGCTTGTACCCTTCATGTCTCTATATGTCCCTATAGTTTAATCTCTGAGGTTTTGACTCTAATAATGAAAAAATTCGATGTTACAGAAAGAAACGTTCACACTTTTTAACCTTTACAATGCACACTGAAGCTGTCTCTCTCCGGCTCTCTCTCTTTTACCCTCACTCCCTCATCTCCCACCCTCTCTCTCCAATCCTTCTCTCTAAATCCCCCTTCTCTCCCTCATCTCCCTCCCCTTCTCTCCAATCCTTCTCCCTCCCTCCCCCCCTTCTCTCCCTCTCTCCTTTGCTCACTCGCTCTCGGTCATACTCCCCCCCCCCTTCTCTTTCTTCTCTCCCTCCTTCTTTTTCTTCTCTCCCTCCTTCTTCTCCCTCTCCCTCCTTCTTCCCCTCTCCCCTCCCCTTTCTCCTCTCTCCCCCTTCTCTCCCTCTCTCCTTTGCTCACTCGCTCTCGGTCATCCTCTTCCCCCCTCTCTTTCTTCTCTCTCTCCTCCCCCTCCCTCCCTCTCCATTTCCTCACCTTTTTTCCCCTGGGGCTATAAATTTACAGAGATTGTCATTTAAATGTATATTGAGCACAGATAATGAATTCAAACCCAATGGTAAAAGGGGCGATGTTTGTGTTTAGCACTGGTTCAGCCCCAAATCTAAGGACTGGAAGTGTGTAGAAATAATATTTGGTGTTAGGTAGTGACATGTTTGTCACAGGGAAGTGACATCGGATCCTAAACAAACCCCTTCCTTTCACTGCACATCTGTAAACAGGGCAAGTGTATGTCACACTGATTGTATTAATGCCATGAACAGACATTATTTCAAATTCCACAGCATCATATTTTCATTTTTAATCTGAGATTATTACACAATATCGCTGCTAGATCTGAGAAGAGACTGTCTGAGCCGGTCCCTGATACTCTGCAGCTAGGAGGTCACCCTACATTAGAAATGACCAGGACTGTCTGAGCCGGTCCCTGATAATCTGCATCCAGGAGGTCACCTTACATCTATACTATAATCCTGAAAGTTTGTTTGTTTGCCCGGCTATACAAAGCCACGCGCTTAATCCTAGAGCCACCGAACTTGGCAGGCGATCTAATAGGATAAAGTTCCGGTTCTAAAGCGGTTTTCTTGATTTTAGCTAAATACCTCACGCTTCGTATTTACGTTCCACTGCGAACAGTGGGAACAAACCAAAAGCATGTGAATAAAGCGCTTTTATTTTGAAAGGTTAGCTTTAGTGTAGTCTTTCTGCGGTTTTCTTGCCATTCTCAATTACATTCTTGACTTGATGGGATGCATTTGGTTAGGAATATAGTTAGGGTTAGTTTGTTTTTATTTTAATAGTATAGTTTTTAGATTGGCAATGCTGAGCATGTTTTAGCTAAACTATTGTTAGAAATGTAAAAATATATATTTTGAACTCTCCCTACTTTGCACACCCCCACCCTCCCAGGGCAACACCGGGTAATTCCGACAGTTAGATATGAACCCAGGACTGTCTGAGCCAGTCCCTGATACTCTGGGGTCAGGCGTCCCCTCCATGCTGTGACAGGTACCCTGTATGGTTTAGTACTTTTGCAGTGTTGCTCATGCAAACTATCCAAACTTTGAAGGTGTCTCAGCCCTTTGAAGTCCTCCGCTCTCTCCTTCCCGCCGCAGACTATCGTTTTCCCCAGACCGTGAAACGTTTACATACCTCTGGATGGGTCACGGCCGGGGCAGGAGCCCGCACAGCCCCGAGATACCTTTGCCCAAGGCATGCGTGATGTCTTCTTGAGGGCTGCGTGCGGTGCGTTCCTCTGTGTGTGAATATCACGTGGAATATTATATATCGTTACTACTTGTTGCTGGTTTCTATTTTCTTCAGGGTTGGCATCATTGTAATCGTATTTAGTAGCCCGTGTCCTTCCCCTTTATCTGTTTGGCTCACTATGGCAGCAGAAGCAAAACAACAAGAGGAAATTTATTTATTTATTTATTATTTATTATTTATTTATAAAATATTTTACCAGGAAGTAATACATTGAGAGTTACCTCTCGTTTTCAAGTATGTCCTGGGCACAGAGTAAAACAAATAATACATGGTTACAAATACAGTTACATAAATGAACAGGGTATACATTATATACAAGACATTGCGTGCACAGTTAAAGAAAATTTATATTATGAGCGTATGAAACAGTTACAGACCAGGTTAAAATGTGAGACAGCCTTAGATTTGAAAGAACTTAAACTGGTGGTGGATGTGAGAGTCTCTGGTAGGTTGTTCCAGTTTTGGGGTGCACGGTAGGAGAAGGAGGAACGTCCGGAAATAAAGCTGGGGGATTATCACAGTATCTCTTATTATTCACAAGAGTTTGTAAACAGTCTTATCACATGAGATTAGGTAAAGATCGTCGTAACCCACCAAAGCATTAGAAGTTGTTAAAAGCTTATGTCATTTTTTAGAAAATACTTAAAAAAAACAATTGTGTCGGCAACCTGCACCGTCCCCTGTAACCTCACTGCCATCCATGCACTTTCTGATAAAGGGAATTTAGCTTTATCCAGATATGCGGGGTGATAACTCAGCAATGCTTGTGTGTATATATATATACTGTATATTCCTTCTGTGATATCGAACACACAACCTCTATGACTATTGTGACATTGAAGAGCCCTCCCCACCCCCCCCTCTCCCTGTATGAGGGTTAGCTGGAATGTGTTTTATCCTCTCAATGCCTTGATAATGATCATTCACATAACAGGCGGAGTCGTGTATAACAGAGAAAGTTGTGTATTTCAGACAAAGTTGTGTATAACATGCAGTGTTGAGTATAACCAGCAAAGGTGTACTTTATATAACAAAGAGAGTTGTGTATAACAAGCAGAGTTGAGTATAACAGTCAGAGTTATGTATAATAGAGAGGGGTGTATAACAGTCAGAGTTGTGTATAACACACAGAGTTGCAGCTAACGCTGTAATATCCCGAGTACATAATGTAACCCTAGAAGTGTCACTTTGTTGGATCATCCCAGAATCTGGCCCGGTTCCTCTCCCTCCCGCAGGGGATTAGGACGGAGCTGTCAGGTTTCTGACTCCCGCCCCGTGTCTCCTCTCTCTGGTTAATCGTGAGCTCGATGAGAGACGCAAAGCTAAAATCTTTGTGGACTAATCCCGGCTGTCAAACTTTGGGTTGTTTTTTTTTATCAACAAGGTGTAAGGTTTCCAGATCCTTCCTGAATAAACCCTCTCGCTGCCGAAAGGGTCCTGTTATACCTAGGACCCTATAAATTGGCCACCCTCACTATCGGAATGCTAAAGTGGAGATTGCTGTTTTGGGGGCGACATTGGGGATGTTTTTAATCCTTCTATAATGATGGGGAAAGGTTGAGGAAATTCCATGGGGACAAATAATTTCTTGTAGAGAGGGTCCCATGAAAGTCTATAGGTGAAAATAATGATTTGCTTTGCTATTTTGTTGACTACCTGCCTGGCATGGAAGGGGTTAAGAGGAATATTGTACTGCCAAAAGAATGGGTTATTGGGACCTTCTCACCGTTGTCTCTGCATGTACCGAGCCCCGATAAGAACTGAGGGTTTCCCAAATCGCCTGCCCAATGCAATACTGATACACCGAGGGTTTCCACTCCAATACGAATAATACAATAATATACTGAGCATCTCCACTCCAATACTAATACACAGAGCGTCTTCACTCCAATACTAATACATTGAGGGTTTCCACTCCAATACTAATATACTGAGGGTCTCAACTCCAATACTAATATACCAAAGGTCTCTACTTCAATTCTAATATACCGAGGGTCACCACTCCAATTCTAATATACCGAGGGTCACCACTCCAATACTAATATACCAAGGGTCACCACTCCAATACTAATACACAGAGGATCTCCAGTACAATACTAATACACAGAGGGTCTCCACTCAAATACTAATATACTGAGGGTCTCCACTCCAATACTAATACACATGGGATCTCCACTGCAATACTAATAAACTGAGGGTATCCACTCCAATACTAATACACCGAGGGTCTCCACTCAAATACTAATACACTGAGGGTCTTGACACCAATACTAATATACCAAGGGCCTCCAGTCCAATACTATTACACCCAGGGTCTTCACTCCAATACTAATACATGAGGGTATCCACTTCAATACTATTACACCCAGGGTCTTCACTCCAATACTAATACATGAGGGTATCCACTTCAATACTAATACACAGGGTCTCCACTCCAGAACGAATACACAAGGCTCTCAAATCCAATATTAATACGCTGAGGGGCTCCACTCTAATACTAATACACCAAGGATTTCCACTTCAATACTAATATACCAACGGACTCCACTCCAATACTTATACACTGAGAGTCTCCACTCCAATACTAACACACAAGGGTCTCCACTCCAATACTAATAAACTGAGGGTCTCCACTCTCATACTAATACATGAGGGTCTCCACTCCAGTACTAATACACAGAGGGTCGCCACTATATTAGTAATGCACAGAGCGTCTCCACTCCAATACTAATACAAATGGATCTCCACTCCAATACTAATACACTGAGTCTTCATTCCAATACTAACACACTGATACCACACTGAGCGTCTCCATTCCAATGCTAATACACTGAAGGTCTCCACTCCAATATTAACACGAGGTTCTCCACTCCAATACTAATACACTGAAGGTCTCCACTCCAATATTAACACGAGGTTCTCCACTCCAATGCTAATACACTGAAGGTCTCCATTCCAATATTAACACAAGGTTCTCCACTCCAATACTAATACACTGAGAGTCTTCATTCCCATATTAACACGAGGTTCTCTACTCCAATACTAATACACTGAAGGTCTCCACTCCAATATTAACACGAGGTTCTCCACTCCAATACTAATACACTGAGAATCTTCATTCCAATACTAACACACTGATACCACACTGAGCATCACCACTCCAATGCTAATACACAGAGGATTTTCACTCCAATAATAATAATAATAGCATGTTCTAGAATAGTGCTTCTACTTTTATGTAGCACTTTACAGAGACATTTTGCAGACACAGTCCCTGCCCCGTGGAGCTTACAATCTATGTTTTTGGTGCTTGAGGCACAGGGAGATAAAGTGACTTGCCCAAGGTCACAAGGAGCCGACACAGGGAATTGAACCAGGTTACTTGCTTCAAACTCAGTGCCAGTCAGTGTATTTACTCACAAAGCCGCTCCTTCTCCCTAATACACAGAGTCTCCACCCATATACTAATATACTGAGCATCTCCACTCCAATACTAATGCATGAGGGTATCCACTAAAAAAAAATAAACGAGAGTCTCAAATCCAATACTACTACACCAATGGTCTCCACTCCAAAACTGATACACAGAGGGTCTCCAGTATATTACTAATACATAGAGGGTCTCCACTCCAATACTAATACACTGAGAGTCTCACTTTCCACTCCAAAACTGATACACAGAGGGTCTCCACTCCACTGTGAAAAAATAATTATAGATTTTTATACTTATATATACTGTATTATATTAATTATAACATAAAGACTCATATAGTTAATAGAAACATTATACAGATAAAAGGGCAAATGATTCAGATTACAGTATAACCATATAACAAGATTTATACATAGACATTCTTAATATATGCATCTTATACACTACATATCTATATATATATATATATATATATATTTATACATAATACGAGTTAGTTATTCGGGAGTAAATTAAAAAGTAAAAAATGACAAAAACCATCCACAGCCAAGAGCAAAATGCAAATACAACTGTATGCTCACTAGCATGTCTTAGGAAGGTCTGCATAACCCACCTTTCACCATTATCACCAAGCATTACAGCAATTCCCACTGCAGCAAGGGATTCTGGGACAAGTGAACATGGAACTATGAGCACTCAAGTGCCACTTTTTGTTCAAAAACATTTTTAAAATGGTTCCCTATAGCTTAAGCGGCTGCATGGGGGTCCCAGCTTGTTTGGCACAGCCGAGGGTTTAAAGGTGGGCATACCCAGAGGGAAAACCACCAACAGGGGACAGCTGTCGTTCCGCCTTGGAGGGTGTCTCATCAGTGTGGAGGGTTGAATTAACGTGAGTCTGCAAAAAGAAGCTATGGGACTAGGCTACTTAAACAATAATACTGAGTCTTAAGTCTTTATGGTGAGTAGTAAAACAAGAGTGACCAAAAACCCTCCACAGCGAAAGCAATATGCATTATATATGATATATGGGATTTGGTGATAAGGGGGGTTGCAAGACCTGCCTAAAGACATGCAGAGTGAGTCATACGTTGGTATTGCATAATTATACTATATATAGATATATATATATGATCTATATATATATGATATATATATAATATATAGTAATATATCACACACACACACAAGCCGATGGGTATCACGCATCCAATTACAAAATACACTAAAGGTCTCCACTCTAATACGTATAGACTGATTGTCTCCACTCCCATACTAATACACTGAGGGATTCCACTTTAATACTAATACACACAACTCTACACTCCAATACTAATACACCAAGGATCTTCACTGCAGTACTAATACACAGAGTCTCCACTCCAATAATAATACACTGAGAGTCACACTCCTCCACTCCAATACTAATACATAGAGGGTCTCCACTCAAATACTAATACACAGAGGATCTCCACTGCAATACTAATATACAGGGAGTCTCAAATACAACACTTATAGACCAAGGGTTTCCATTCCAATACTAATACACAGAGGCTCTCACTCTCCACTCCAATACAAATAAACTGAGGGTCCCCACTACAAGAAGAGATAGAAAAACGGAGCACTATCCAGTATGTAAAAATGATCCAGAGGGGGATCACTTATAAAAATAAAAAGACTTTACTGGATCATAGAAGCAACCCCTACAGAGGCAGCAACAAACACAACGCATTTCGAGCTTGTAGCGCTTCATCATGGTCCCCACTACAATACTAATGCATGAGTCTTCACTCCACTACTAATACACAGAGGGTCTCACTCTCCACTCCAATACTAATAAACCGAGGGTTTCCACTCCAATACACTGAGGGTCGCCACTCCAATACTAATATACCGAGGGCAGTGGCATAGCTAGACATGGGTGGGCCCCCGGGCAAAAAAAAATTCAGGGCCCCATTAATATGAATACGGACTGTAATTTTTTTCTCCCTTCCCATCCTTTCCCTAATCTTCTCTCTCATCAGCCCTCCTCCTCATCATCTCTCCCCTCCTCCTCAGCACCATCATCAGCTCTCCCCCTCATCATCATCACCACTCGCTCTCATCAACAGCTCCCCCCAACACAGCTCCCCCCTCATCAACAGCTCCCCCCTCAGTTCTCTCTACCCCCTTAGCTCTTCCCTCCCCCTCACCTCTCTCCGCCCTCTCTGCTCTCCCCCCCTCTGCTTTCTCCCCCTCAGCTCTCTCTCTCCCTTCCTCCCCACCAGCTCGCTCTCTCTCCCCCTCAACTCTCACTCCCCCTCAGCTCTCTCTCTTTCTCTCTCCCCCTCAGCTCTCTCCTTTTCCCCCTTCAGTTCTCTCTCTCCCAAAGCTCTCCCTGTAACCATCAGCTTTCTCTCTCCCTCTTTCTCCCCCAGCTCTCTCTCTCTCCCTCAGCTCTTTCTCTTCCCCTCAGCTCTTTCTTCCCCTCAGCTCTCTCTCTCTTCCCCTCATCTATCTCTCTCTCTCTATCTCCCTCAGCTCTCTCTCTCTCTATCTCCCTCAACTCTCTCTCTCTATCTCCCTCAGCGTTTTCTCTCTCCCCCTCAGCTCTCTCTCCCCTTCAGCTCTCTCCCCCAGCTCTCTTTCCCTCAGCTCTCTCCCTCCCCTTCAGCTCTCTCCCTCAGCTTTCTCTCCCCCCCCCCCTCCGCCCTTTCCCCCCCCCCCCTCCCCCCCCCCCCCCCCTCCGCTCTCCCCCTCCCCCCCCCCCCCCCCCAGCTCTCTGTCTCCCCCTCGGCTCTCTCTTTCTCTATCCCCCTCAGCTCTCTTTCTCTCTCTCTGTAACTGTCAGCTTTCTCTCCCCCAGCTCTCTCTCCCTCAGCTCTCTCTCTTTCCCTCAGCTCTCTCTTTCTCTCTCCCCCTCAGTTCTCTCTCTTTCCCCCTCAGCTCTCTCCCCCCTCAGCCCTCTCCCCCCTCAGCTCTCTCTTCCCCTCAGCCCTCTCTCTCCCAGCTCTCTCTTCCAGCTCTCTCCCTCAGCTCTCTATTCCCCTCAGCTCTCTCTCTCTTCCCTTCAGCTCTCTCTCATCCCCTCAGCTCTCTCACCCTCAGCTCTCTCTCTTCCCCTCAGCTCTCTTCCCCTCAGCTCTCTCTCACCCTTAGCTCTCTCTCTCTTCCCCTCAGCTCTCTCTCTCCCCCTCAGCTCTCTCTCTCCCCCTCAGCTCTCTCCCCCATGCCTACCTTTGGCGGGAGGAGGTGCTCAGAGGAGCAGCCAGCAGAGGAGCTGTGGCAGCAGACACCGGAAGTAAGAAAGACTTCCCTCAAGACGTCACTCAAGGTATTATTCCACTTCGATGTACATTTGTCTGGACACCTTATTGTATTGATTACTTACTGCAGTGCCTAGTGGGATTTCATTCAGCTATATTCGATTATATGTGGAACTGTTGTGCCTATTATTGGGTATACCATGATACCTGAGGGGTATTCTATTTTAGGACTTTGAAAGTTTTAAGCTGATTTCAGCCATATTTGCCTATGTGTTTTTCAATGAGCACCACACAGTGTGTTTTCTGATATCTTCACGGTGGGACACTCCAACCAGATACCACCCCACGTGGAGGTGGACGCCATCGCGGACAACTTCGCTGGATCAGCGGATCCCTTATCTTCAGTTGGCGCTACCGGGTGTTGGAGCACTCGGCAGGTATACCACCATTCTACAAGTGCACCAACAGTAACACGCGGGTGTGGGCAGCGCTGTCACACACACTTTGGGTGGGTTGACTCTGTGGACACCAGGGAGGTTGGGTGCCCAGGGGCACCTCCGTACTTTGGGGTAAACGCTACCGGGGTGTGGACACGGTGTTGGGGGCACGGTGTGGGGTTATGGCCCTGCAAGGCCTGAGTGGTTCTGTTATTATTGTTATTATTCTTACGTGTTTAGTAAACTTGTTATACCATACCAGTGTGTATTACTTATATAGTGTCCTGCACGGGATTATCCAACACTGTTATGATCCCGCGCAGGTGGAGGCACTGTCACCAGACGGATAAGACATTCCCCAGGGTCCCTGCTGTGGAGACTCAGCCCTCCTGTGAGCCACAGGTAACGCACCACACACACGGTAGCCGCCATATCTCCCAGGGGGTGGCGGAAAGTGCGCAATATATATATATATATATATATATATATATATATATATATATATATATTATACTTTAATGTGGAGGGTTTTTGTCATTTTTTTTTACCCGCCATAACTTAACTAAGTGTGCTATGTATACAGTCGTGTGAAAAAGAAAGTACACCCTCTTTGAATTCTATGGTTTCACATATCAGGACATAATAACAATCATCTGTTCCTTAGCAGGTCTAAAAATTAGGTAAATACAACTTAAGATGAACAACAACACATGACATATTACACCGTCATGATTTATTTAACAAAAATAAAGCCAAAATGGACAAGCCATGTGTGAAAAACTAAGTACACCTTATGATTCAATAGCTTGTAGAACCACCTTTAGCAGCAATAACTTGAAGTAATCGTTTTCTGTATCAGTTTATCAGTCTCTCACATCGTTGTGGAGGAATTTTGGCCCACTCTTCTTTACAACGTTGCTTCAGTTCATTGAGGTTTGTGGGCATTTGTTAATGCACAGCTCTCTTAAAGTCCTGCCACAGCATTTCAATCGAGTTGAGGTCTGGACTTTGACTGGGCCATTACAACACCTTGATTCTTTTCTTTTTCAGCCAGACTTACCTTGTGGATGATGAGGCCGGGTCCAGTGCTGTGGGGGCTTGATCTCTGGCCAGGCCCGGCTGCCAATGATCTCGCGGCCAGACCCGGCTCTCCTCTCAGCAGCAGCCTGCATGTTTCTATCCCTCTGTCCCCCGCTGAGCTTCCGACAGGCCTCCCATGAGGGAGTCTTATGCCGTCACGCGCCGGAAGCAGAGAGGCCCATCGGAGTGGGACAGAGCGATATAGTAACACAGGCTGCTGCTAAAGGAGAGCCGGGGCCCGACTGCGAGACGACCGGCAGACGGGCCTGGCCAGAGGTCGAGCCCAACTTGCAGTGCCGGCCAACTCAACGGGCCAGGACGCCAACCCTGGCAGACCCACCCTGTTGGCGGCCCTGCATCCAATAATAATCAACAAATAGGAGATATTAATCAACACAACAAAGTCCAGGTTAATTTAAAAAAGGATATAGGGTAGATAGCCCAAATAACTTTTGTTGAAGTCACACACCCAGAGACTCCAAAATCTGACACATTTAGTTGCAGCAGACATCACATGTAACCTCTTCACTGCCAGAAGGGCCCGCAACGAAAAAATATTTATCCCCATAGACTTTCATTTGACCCCCTCTAGAATAAATGATTTCTCTCCATACACTTTCATGGGACTCCCTAAACTAGTTTGTTTCCAGCATTGTGAGCTCTGCAGGTTGAGAGCTTTGAGTGGTTCTGATCCAGTCAAACACCTCTCCTCTAAGTGCTGCTGTTGTGTCTACGCTGTAGGATTTTACACGTTCTGAGGCCGCTATAAAAGGTGCCAAGTGCGTGTGTGAGTACTTGCGCTGTAACAATGACAGACATATTGCATACCCCCAGCTCAGGGCCCAGCCTGTTTTGACTTTCCCTGGCCACCCTAATCCTAAATAAAAGGAGTGGGGATCCGGGATTTCACTTGGTGTTTATTATCTGGGG
The DNA here is from genome assembly GCA_036426205.1 of Ascaphus truei. Classification (NCBI taxonomy): domain Eukaryota; kingdom Metazoa; phylum Chordata; class Amphibia; order Anura; family Ascaphidae; genus Ascaphus; species Ascaphus truei. The sequence goes on along the minus strand of WSYH01004446.1, from coordinate 20,583 downwards.
AGGGATTTCCCAAAGCAATCACATGCCTCAGAAACCCATAACACACACTGTGTCACTTAGATTGTAAGCTCTTCAGAGTAGACATTCTCTCCTCTCAATGGTTACACTAATATCTGGTGCTTCTTTCCCTTATATGGTATTAGTACTAGACTGTAAGCTCTTCAGTCAAAAAATGACCTTCCCTCTTTGGTCAAAGTGCCATTTAAAAAAGCAGCTATACTATGTCCTTGTTATACAATCTTACTCTCTTGTCCCTGAATTTTATCTATATTTGATTGCAAGCTCTTGGAGACAGGAGAGTCTTATTTAAGTATATTAAATAACAGGCAGGAAATGCTGACCCACAGAGCTGGCACTCTACTGTTTATTTCTAGGCAGAGATCAGGAGCTCTCAGCAACATGACAACTTCTCCATTAATGTAATGGTCGTTCCATAATTTAAACTTCAGGCCTCGAAGCCTAAGGCCTCGGCCAAGCTCCCCGCTGGCGTGCTGAGGCTCAGGGAAAGCAGGTGCTTTCCCTGGCCTTAGACAGCGCGCCGTCAGGGGGCGGGCCAGTGACGTCACGGAGCTGGTTCGCCCTCGTTGGGGGCGAACCGCTCACGTGACCGGCCCTGCGCTCCGACGAGCGCTGAAATGTAAAAATCTGATAAGACCTGCGCTTCCGCGCGCTTGCGGAAGCGTAGGTGAGCCCCTACTAAATCCGCTCTAATTGCGGCTGTAGGAGCTCAGTGCCGAGCGGAAGCGCGTCTCAACGCGTCTCCACCAGCAAACAGCAACCCTGGACGAGGCCTAACTGTGAAAAGCTCAATAACAGATGCCGTGCTGTATAACACTCACTGTTTTTATTAAGAGCTGGTCAGGGGCTCAGACCCAACTTGACGACCAAACCAGCAAAAATGTTGGAGTATAGGGCTGAATAATTAAAAAAAAATCTAACCAATCACAATGGTGGCCATCTTTAACCAGACCGGAAAATTAAAGGTTTTACCTTGATTTCAACACACATAATTAAAAAAAAAAAAAAAGATACTCAATGCAGCTAGTGTAAGAAAGGGGGAGTGGGGGGGGGTGTATTTTTTCTCCTCTGAGATTTCCATGTGAAGTTGGAATTTCTGCAGAGTTTTACTCAGAAAACTCACCTGGGAATAGTGAGGTGGAAAGGTTTGTCCTGGTGTAACCGAGATGGGGCCCAGCTGCTCTGTGTTAGGGTCTTAAATCCCCCCTGTCAAACACACAGGTTGCATTAGAAGGCTGTGTATGAAATAATCCTATTTTGTGAGCTGAGGAGGGGGGGGGGGGGGGGGTTTCATTATGAGCGAAAGACACATTGAAATGAAACGTGATGTCTTCCGTCACTTGTGCCCTTGGTCTAATGTCATTTAACCCCTTCACTGCCAGAGGGGGCTGCAACGCATCACGGAGCAATGTAAAACAGCATTTCATGAGCATGTTACGAGTGGTTTCCACAGACTATTGCTTGACCCTTCCTAGTCTGCCACGTTGAGTTGGTCGGTGCCGAGGGGGGGGGGGGGTGGGGTGATAAGCTCCGCGCAGTAATAATTGGAGGGAACTTTAACATTTGTGATCTACATCTGATTTGCATCCAGCATAAACCAATTCAAGGTTCCCTTTGTGTGCTGTCTGCTGGGATTCTCTCCTTTCTTGTTCTCCAGCCTCACATCCCTTCTCTGTGCTTAGAATCCTGCTCAGCTCCCTGCAGGAAACTCGCTGACATATTGTGATTTATAATTCGTTCCCTTAATAGCAAAAGGTTCTCTGAGTGTAAGGTACAGGTTGTGACAGGTGCTGACGATGGCATCGTAACAGCTCCCGACTGTGACATTGTGACAGCTCCAACTGTCCGCTAGACTGTGACATTGTGACCCCGACCTGTGACATTGTGACAGCTCCCGACTGTGACATTGTGACAGCTCCCAAATGTGACAGCTCCCGACTGTGACATTGTGACAGCTCCCGACTGTGACATTGTGACAGCTCCCGACTGTGACATTGTGACAGCTCCCGACTGTGACATTGTGACAGCTCCCGACTGTGACATTGTGACAGCTCCCGACTGTGACTTTGTGACAGCTCCCGACTGTGACTTTGTGACAGCTCCCGACTGTGACATTGTGACAGCTCCCGACTGTGACATTGTGACAGCTCCCGACTGTGGACATTTGTGACAGCCCGACTGTGACTTGTGCACTCCACTGTGACTTTGTGACAGCTCCCGACTGTGACTTTGTGACGTTACGTGTGACACTCCGACTGTGACATGTGACAGCTCCTGACTGTGACATTGTGACAGCTCCCAACTGTGACATTGTGACAGCTCCCGACTGTGATATTGTGACAGCTCCCGACTGTGACAGCTCGTGACTATGACTTTGTGAGAGCTCCCGACTGTGACTTTGTGACAGCTCCCAACTGTGACTTTGTGACAGTACCCGACTGTGATATTGTGACAGCTCCTGACTGTGACTTTGTGACAGCTCCCAACTGTGACTTTGTGACAGTACCCGACTGTGATATTGTGACAGCTCCTGACTGTGACTTTGTGACAGCTCCCGACTGTGACTTTGTGAGAGCGATCCTGACTGTGACTTTGGGTGCAGCTCCCGACTGTGATTTTGTGACAGCTCCCGACACTGTGACTTTGTAGTCACGCTGTGACAGCTCCCGACTGTGACATTGTGACAGCTCCCGACTGTGACTTTGTGACAGCTCCCGACTGTGATATTGTGACAGCTCCTGACTGTGACTTTGTGACTGCTCCCGATTGTGACTTTGTGAGAGCTCCTGACTGTGACATTGTGACAGCTCCCGACTGTGACATTGTGACAGCTCCCGACTGTGACATTGTGACTGCTCCCGACTGTGACATTGTGACAGCTCCTGACTGTGACGTTATGACAACTACCGAGTGTGATGTTATGACAGCTCGTGACTGTGACGTTGTGACAGTTCTTAACAGTGACGTTGTGACAGCTCCTACTGGTGACATTGTGACAGCTCCTGACTGTGACGTTATGACAACTACCGTGTGTGATGTTGTGACAGCTCGTGACTGTGACGTTGTGACAGCTCCTGACTGTGACGTTGTGACAGCTCCTACTGGTGACATTGTGACAGCTCCTGACTGTGACGTTATGACAACTACCGTGACTGTGACGTTGTGACAGCTCGTGACAGTGACGTTGTGACAGCTCGTGACTGTGACGTTGTGACAGCTCCTGATTGTGACACAGAGCACTGCAGGCATGTGCAGAGGTCAGTCCTGTGCATAAGCACATTGCATGAACGCTGATAGATGTGAAATCTGTTAGAAAATATTTATTGGTAAAAAAAGGAGAAAAGTAATCCCTATAATGCTTGCACTCAGCCTCTTGGATAGAACCTGTTTTTTAATCTAAAAGAGGTGAAACTTCACCTCCACTAATATGTATTTTTATTAAATTTGCACAATTTTATATCTTAAAACCTATATTCAAATAAGCGTATCAAATTAGTCCTATATATAAATGAGACCAATTTGACAGTGTTGCCTTTAGTAATTTATAGGGTATATCTTAGTTGTGCATGCAATGTCTTGTATATAATGTATACCTTGTTCATTTATGTAACTGTACTTGTAACCATGTATTATTTGTTTTACTCTGTGCCCAGGACATACTTGAAAACGAGAGGTAACTCTCAATGTATTACTTCCTGGTAAAATATTTTATAAATAAATAAATAAATAGTTCTCATACGTATTAGTGAAATAATAGTGTACTAAAATAAAAGGAATTGTGTAAAGCCAGGTGTGTATCCCCAAACTTAAATGAATGTGCACTATAAGGGTACAAACAATATATCATTGTGTATGTTTAGTGATAGATTGTGATGTATATTGTTAATCAAGTGATTACAAACACTTGCGTCCTTGTGATTACGATGCATATGATTAATCTTTTCTTCGCTCCTAATGAAATATATAAAGAGTGAAGACATCTAGATACTAAGATCTAAAACAAGGGAATATATATCAGTCAGAGGTACTTAGTTAGTACAGGGTATATTTAATTTAAACCGCTTCTGATGGTCTGCTCTATGCGCACATGGTAATCGCATGTGCCCATATAGCACTTAAACAGAATATTTTAATCCCTTTAGCAGTGCTTTGTGTTCTCCTCAGACTACGCTGCTTGCGTTTTAATGCACACAAAATGTCTTTGTATACTGCGGTTCTTAGCATCTGTGGTTATCCTATTTTCCTTGTCATAAATATGACTTGGTTCCCACTTCTTGCTAATTTAGTATACGTATATGTTGTGCTGCATATATTGGGCGTGAGCACATAAAGGAGCTGTTGCTTGTGTGGGTAATTGGAGCTCACAGGGTGCTGTATAGCGCTGTATCCTTGCTGTTCCTAATACCCTCCGCTTGTCTCCTTATTTCTGAGAGGAGTGCGTGCAGAAACCTAACTGCTAGTGGATTCCTTCACAGTCCACATCTTGGTTACACTTGCTATTAGGTAAATAGATACATAGAATCGTTCTTAGGCAAATTGGACTTGCAACCTTTGTTGCAGTCTCACTAGTAAGAGATGACTATGATGTCATCATCACCCGACGCACGTTTCGTTCGCTACCGGCTTATCGAACCCGGTAGCGAACGAAACGCTCATCGGGTGATGATGACATCATGTCATCTCCTTACAGTGAGACTGCAACAAAGGTTGCAAGTCCAATTTGCCTAAGAACGATTCTATGTATCTATTTACCTAATAGCAAGTGTAACCAGATGTGGACTGAAGGAATCCACTCGTCATTTAGGTTTCTGCACGCACTCCTCTCAAGAAATAGGAGACAAGCGATGAAGGTATTAGGAACAGCAAGGATACGCGCATACAGCACCTTGAGCTCCAATTACCACCAAACAACAGCTCCTCTATGTGCTCACGCCCAATATATGCAGCACAACATATACGTATACTAAATTAGCAAGAAGTGGGAACCAAGTCATATTTATGACTAAGGAAAATAGCATACCACAGATGCTAAGAACCTGCAGTATACAAAGACATTTTGTGTGCATTAAAACGCAGAGCAGCGTAGTCTGAGGAGAACACAAAGCACGTGCTAAAGGGATTAAAATATTCTGTTTAAGTGCTATATGGGCACATGCGATTACCATGTGCGCATATAGCAGACCATCAGAAGCGGTTTAAATTAATATACCCTGTACTAACTAAGTACCTCTGACTGATATATATTCCCTTGTTTTAGATCTTAGTATCTAGATGTCTTCACTCTTATATATTTCATTAGGAAGCGAAGAAAAGATTAATCATATGCATCGTAATCACAAGGACGCAAGGTTGTAATCACTTGATTAACAATATACATCACAATCTATCACTAAACATACACAATGATATATATGTTTGTACCCTTATAGTGCACATTCATTTAAGTTTGGGGATACACGCCTGGCTTTACACAATTCCTTTTATTTTAGTACACTATTATTTCACTAATATGTAGTATGAGAACTAAGATATACCCTATAAATTACTAAAGGCAACACTGTCAAATTGGTCTCATTTATATATAGGACTAATTTGATACGCTTATTTGAATATAGGTTTTAAGATATAAAATTGTGCAAATTTAATAAAAATACATATTAGTGGAGGTGAAGTTTCACCTCTTTTAGATTAAAAAAACAAGGTTCTATCCAAGAGGCTGGGTGCAAGCATTATAGGGATTACCTTTCACCTTTTTTTACCATTATTTCCTATCCCAGCATGCACCCCTCCTACCAATAATTAATTATAACCATTTAGCTGAGAAGAAGCTGTCGCTTTATTTATCGAAGCTGTCGCTTTATTTATCTAACAGAAAATATTTATTCCCCAAACCCCTAATTAATAAATCTTATTGCCAACTCCTCAGACTATCGCTAACAAAACTGTGTGATCGATCCCAGGCAGTATCGTGTCCTGAGCTCGTGGGAAGAACACGCTTAATAAGGCCTCAAACTGCACCTCAGCGTGCACACAGCTTGGGGAGGTATAGCGGTCACTCACTGTGGGAACTTCCAAAGTCACGTCCCACAATGCCATGGTGCTGTGGGTGCCAAGCATTGTGGGGAGCAACTTTGGAAGCTCCTGTTTTAACTGATAGCTATACCCCCTACGTTAAGGTGCAGTTTGGGGCCTTACTAAGTGCGCAGTCCCCACATGGCTCAGGATCCCACTATACGGCCTGGGAGGACCCTCCATCACAGATTATTTGGTGAATCCCTTGACGACACCTCCCACACCCGTAGGGAATCACTGAATTAATGTATCGCTGCCATGATTTCTCTCTGGTCCTACGTGGTATTTGCACATTTCACCTGTGGATTCTGATTTATAACACGACACTGACATTATATCTCCATTAGATTGTAAGCTCTTTGATGCATTGACTCCATCCCTTGTATTACAGGGCTGCCCTCTATACTGTCATTATTAGAATGATATCCCTAATTCTTCTTTATCTGCCTCATTACTTTTTCCTGCTCAATATAGCCCCGTATTTAAACCCCTTGTGTGTTCGGCTTTTAAAATTGACTTGATAGGGTGCTAAATGTGTATAGAGATGCTTAGTAGAACTGTATAGTGCGGTACATTCATGAAATTGTCTAGTGCTATTTAATTCCAATGTACAATATACAGTAATATACATTGCATTATGCATAGTACAGTTATACAGTGCGACATGTTCATTGTTAGAGAGGGTGGAAGTGTTGTGAGATACTCGGCACCACTCTGGCAGCGAGGGAGTTAGCTGGTCAGTGACATTAGGATAAAGTAACAATTAGGCCGGGACTGGGGAGCGATGACACATTGTAGCAGAAGCCCCCTGTGACCCGTCTGATGTGCAGGCTGTGCCCGGTCCAGTCCCGGCACTAAGTGCTGCTGCTGAGTCTCACTTTCCATCTGGGCGGGTTCCTGGGGGGGTGTGATGAAGGCCAGGTGGCTACGTTTGGGAGCTGTCTTTCACTGACTCCTGTAATGGGACTGAGGGGGTGGGAGACCCCGTCTCACACACAAAGGGTCCAGCTGTGAGAGTGCAGGTCAGAATTCCACTCATACCGGCTCCTGTGACAGCTTAGCAACACCTGGGGGCAAATAAGAGCCCCTCAGTGGGCAGCGGCCTGGGAATACCACGTCACGTCTTCATGGATAAAACACCCGTTGAAGGCATCTCATTTAACCCATTGGTTGCCGGAGGGGCAAGCAACTGATGGGTTAAAAGTCTGGCCACCCCCTCCCCCACAATAGAAAAGGAGTAAAGTGAATGTTTTCATGTCCGGTAATAACTGTGTGTGTTTTTATATATCACGAAAGGGTTACATAACAATAAAATGATCTCGAAAAATCCTCCCAAGTGATGGACGTCATGTTCAGTGTCTTGCAAATCTCCTGCCCGGTTGTCACCTCCTCCACCTCCAGATGGCCAGTTTGGTGACAGCAGAGGTGAGGGGTGTATTAAAAGAGCTGGATTTTTATATAAAGTGCTCATTTCAGAGTTTCTTTATCAGTGATGTGTCCCCAGTGTTAGAAGTATCTCTGCTGCTGGATCATTTAGTGACATTGTATCTTCCTGTCATCTGGGGAGAGCTGAAAGTTCTGTGACATCACAATGATGTCTGTGACACCTGGACCTTCCTGTACTATAAATGACATCAAGGTAACAACACTGGGGACTTCCTGTTCTACTCTTTTTTTTTTTTCTAAAGGATTCCAACTTCAATATTCCTTAAAAAAAAAAACATATATATATATATATATATATACACACACATATACACACAGCTTCACAGTGAGTGGAAGTCCAATCATTATGGGAGGAGGCTATAGAAAGAAGTTATATGGGATAATAGGAGGAGTTATAAGGAGATGTTACAGTATATGGAGCAATAGGAGGATCTATAGGGTACGGTTATATGGAGAAATTGGAGGAGTTATAGAGGATGTTTATATGAGGCAATAGGAGTTATAGGGATCAATTATAATGGCAATAGGAGGAGTTACAGTGAATAGAGTAATAGAAGGAGTTATAGGGAGTGGTTATATGGGGCAATAGAAGTAGTTATATTGAGAGTTTATGGCCTCTAAATCCCCTCTAAGGCAGTAAGATACAATGGTACTTATTCAATAACCACTGAAGTGCCTGATCGCTCCGTGATCAGCTGAAAACTCCTATTGGCTCCTATTCTGTAGCCACAGGGTATATGCTACTGTAGATATAAGTATGGCCAGATAGCTGAACTCATGCCCCTTTGAAAGCACAACAAGTCCTTTGTCTTTTCTTTACTTTATTGAGGGAGTCACAGAAATGAAAGGGTTATTGTGGGTGTTATGTGGGTAGAGAGGGCTTCTCTATGTGAAGTGCTTCTTTATCAAGGGACGGTCAAACGGATTGCTTTGCAAGGGAGTAGGTAAGAATGGTAGTACTCACTCAGTTGCTGGATAAGAAAGGAAGTGTGTAATGTTTGTCACCCAGGAATAGGGACAGGGCTAAGCTACCTGTGAAAACAGACAGGGGAGTATGGAAAAGTCCATTTAGCCAGGGGAATTAAAGGGGTTGTCACAGCAACCAACTTTCTAGCAGGCTGGAGAATAGGGAAGTAACTAAATGTATCCATTCCCACCTGCACTAGGGGTGATAGCTGCAGGGAAAGCTTACCTACAAATAAAGGCTAGCAGGCAGAGCTGCAAAAAGGGGAGGGGGAAACAAGGGATCATGTTCCAGGACAACTCCTATTACTATGTGATAAGCTCGATCACTTGATAAATACGCCCCCAAGTTTGCTTTCTCACACTCACCCAGCCTCTGTATTAAAGAGTGGTAGAGCACGTGTATTATTCCTGTTTTCTCCTGAACAGAGGGACAGTGACAGAGAGAAGGAACAGAGGGTGACGGTGATGTATGGAGACAGACAGGGACAGCGGCAGAGAGCACACAAGTATTTCCTATTACAAGCGATCATGTAAATTTGTTCCTTGTATGTAATAAGTCATTTGATTGAAGACATGATGACTCGCGAGTAGAGATGTGCAATTTATTCACCGGCATTTGACTTCACAGAGAATATGGCATTTAGTCACACGAACGAATATTTGCGGCTTGGTTTTTTTAATGAGCCACTTCGCCTACGGCGAACTACGGCCTACGTTCAATATCACCAGCCGCCACTATTCACACATTCGACTCAACCAGAAGCCCCAGACCCTGAACCCCACCTTCAAACAACATGTGGAGAGACACCTATGCACAAAAAGGAACACACTAGGGTGATTTGCTGATATGATATACAAAGTATATTAAAATGACTCCTGTTAGCATATATCCCAGGTATGTATGTATGTATCATATATCCCAGGTATGTAGTATGTATCATATATCCCAGGTATGTATGTATGTATCATATATCCCATGTATGTATGTATATCTTTATTTATATAGTGCCAAACGTCTACTCAGCGCTTCACAAACAATACAGTACAACGATCTCAGGTGTGCTCTCTCTCTCCCCTCCTCTACAAAACCCATATTTTAGGGTCTGGGTGAATTGAATGTCAGGTCGAATGTGCGAATGATGGCTGCCAGAGAAATTGCATACATTCTCATTCGAATATTCGTCTGCAAATCAAATTTTGCCCAAAACTCTGTGGCTAATTTGCGGATTGAATTTTGCCCCATTTGCCCATGTTTGGGAGGCCAGGAAATACCAGCTTCTCATTATTTCTTTATTTTCTCGCCATTTATCACCAACATTCACATCAAGTACCCGCAAATTAAGCATCCCAACAGCCTGCACTCATGGTTACTGCCCCACACTCGGTCACTCCTACCACCCATTGTGGCCAAGCACTGCCATCTACAGCACTTATTCCCTCACCTACTGTCTCTGTAAATTCCCCATCTAACCTCTTAGATTGTAAGCTCTTCGGGGCAGGGATTTCCATTCCTATTGTCTGATTTTGCTGCACTTATTGTATTATTATAATTCCCTGTACTATATTCTTTGTGAAGCGCTGAGTACACTTTTGGTGCTATATAAATAAAGACATACATAAATACATATTTAATTCCCGCATATTTGCTGTCGAAAAGTCAGTCTCATGGTTGTGATGGTACATACAGTTTGTGTGTTTGTGTAACACACACACACAACACCCGCTCCATCAGGGAAGGGTCAGGATGTAAACACAAGGGGAAAATTCCTTCCCGCTCAGCCGCTGCTTTCATCGTGAAGCGTGCAGCCTCCTCTGTGCTGTAAGTGTCACCGTGTACATCGCTCGCTGATCAGCGTAAACGCAGAATCACAGCTCCCAGCACCTGGGTGCTCAAGTCACCTTTCATCCAGTGTCAGATCTACAGAAGCAACAAGGACCTTCCAGCCGGTCAGGATAGGGGCCGACTGTCATTCCTTTCTCCTGTGACAGAGATGGATGGCGCCGATGAGGGCAAAATCGCCTTGAAGTGCGAGGTGCAGCGAGCTGTCGATAAAGATTGTCAGGAAGCAGCTGGTATATGGAGGGTGTTATATAGGGGCTGTATACACCTGATGACCCGTATTCTGTAACTTTACCCTGCTTACTCTCACAGGGAAATGTGTTACATGCCTCTCTGGCAGTAAATGGGTTTTAGTAAAGTATACTAAAGAGTATTTTTTTTTATTATTATTATTATTTATTTAATTTATAAAGTATTTTACCAGGAAGTAATACATTGGGAGTTACCTCTCGTTTTCATGTATGTCCTGGGCATAGAGTTAAAATGACAAATAATACATGGTTACAAATACAGTTACATAAGTGAACAGGTTATACATTATATACAAGACATTGCATGCACAGTTAAAGATAATATATATTATAGGCGTATGTAACAGTTACAGACCAGATTAAAATGTGAGACAGCTTTGGTTTTGAAAGTACTTAGACTGGTGGTGGCTGTGAGAGTCTCCGGTAGGTTGTTCCAGTTTTGGGGTGCACGGTAAGAGAAGGAGGAGCGGCCGAATACTTTGTTGAGCCTTGGGACCATGAACAGTCTTTTGGAGTCAGATCTCAGATGATAAGTGCTGCGTGTGGTTGGGGTGAGGAGCTTGTTCAGGTAGCTGGGTAGCTTGCCCAGAAAGTATTTGAAGGCAAGACAGGAAAGGTGAACTTTGCGCCTAGACTCAAGTGATGACCAATCTAGTTCTTTGAGCATTTCGAAGTGATGTGTGTTATAGTTGCATTGGAGAACAAAACGGCATATTGAATTGTAGTGTGTCAAGTTTGTTAAGGTGGGTTTGGAGTGCCGAGCCGTATAGTATATCTCCATATACTATCATTGGCATTAGCATCTGCTGTGCAATACGCTTTCTGACCAGCAGGCTTAGGGAGGATTTATTCCTATAAAGTACACCTAGTTTGGCATAGGTTTTGGATGTCAGTGTATCAATATGCATCCCGAATGTTAAGTGGGAGTAAAACCATATGCCCAGGTATTTAAAACTAGTAACAGGAGTTAGGGTGGTGTTAGTGTTGGTTCTGATCTGGAGTTCAGTCACTGGAAGCTTTAAACATTTAGTCTTGGTCCCAAATACCATTGTTACAGTCTTGTCAGTGTTTAAAAACAGTTTGTTTTGTGAAATCCAGTTTTCAAGTCTCAAAAAGTCAGATTGAAGTATGTGTTCAAGGTCGGAGAGGCTATAGCTGTGTGCATATAGGATTGTGTCATCTGCATACATGTGTATTGAAGCTTCCTTACAAGCTGTGGGAAGATCATTGATGAACACTGAGAAGAGTAGGGGCCCCAGAACAGAGCCTTGCGGGATACCACAGGTGAAATCCAAGGGGTTGGAGCCTGAGATGGACACATGTTGGGATCTACCTGATAGGTAGGACTGAAGCCAGTTTAAAGCATGCTTCTCTATTCCAGAGCACTGGAGTTTGTTAAGCAGGATAGCATGATCAACAGTATCAAAAGCCTTGGCAAAATCTAGGAATATTGCACCAGTGAGTTGTCCCCGTTCGATTTCACACTGGATTTCATTGCAAACTTTTAGCAGGGTAGTTACGGTGGAGTGTTTGGGGCGGAAGCCAGATTGGAATTGGCTAGGGAAATTTGTCTTGGTATAGTACTTGCTTAATTGGGAGTGAACACATTTTGCCATGACTTTGGATAGTATTGGGAGAAGGGAGATTGGCCTGTAGTTTGAGACATGCGTGGGCGTGTGTACGAGGAGTTCATGGTTTTTCAGCAAGTCAGACAGCTGATTCTCTTATTGCCAGTATCTGGTTGAAATGGAAGTAAAGAACAGGAGGCACTGTGAGACGCTGCAGGGTGACGCCAGCTCGGGCAGGAGCTGTATGCGGTTATCATCCGATCAGGTGCACCCTATATATCCTGGATTCCTCCACCCCTGCTGATGACTCCCTATAGAGATTTCTCTCCCATGTGTGTGTTCTTTTAGAATCTTGTAAGTGCAATTCCTTGGGACTGCTTGTTTTAATAAATGCACTTTTATTTTATGCAGTTACATGCTATGGAGCCTGTGCTTCTTTTTGTCTTTAGGTGTATTAGTGGTTGGCTATACCACTTTTAGAAGCTGCAAAGTGCTCCACGGGACCTTTTTGTTGGAACTAATACCTCTCTGGAAGTTCATCATGTGGAACGATTTTGGACTTATACTTTTGGATTTAAGACACTTTATTCACATGATCACTTAAGGTTTATATATAATACATTTTAGAATAGAATTATCTATAAAATTATATTATTTATTATCACTTTAGAATTATATAGTTATTTCACATTATTTCTATCTAAAGCGCTACATTTTTGTGTTGATAGATAAATATATTAGACAGTGGGCTCTGAAAATGGAGGATGAGTGCCAATCTAAAAGAACGTTTACAGACAAACTAGGTATATACACTGATGGTGTAGTAGAATTACTGACTACAACACAGTGGTTGATACAAGCAGACACCAGTCCTGATAGGAGGATATAAACAGTGGTGACAAATACAGAACTATACAGATCTGGACGACATAAATACAGACCTGCAAATATATTAAAAAAAATAGTTAATTAATAAAATATATTCTAAATCCGAGTGTCTGTCATTTGCAGATAAAGATAGGTCAACAATGCATATTAAAATCCATATAACAATTCATAAATGAAGCGTCCAGGTGATAAGGGAGCTGCAGCTCCTAGAAAAGAAGTCCTCCACTTCCTGGTATGCAAAACAAAAGATCTAGGAAAGGAGCGCAAGAATACAGAACACACTTAGGTTGCACTAAATACAAACAGTGTATTGCAATATGACACAAATATAACACTATACAATATAAACCAGTATCAAAGCTTATCTGCTTAGAGAGCCGGGGTCCTTGGTGGGTCCGTGCGAAATGGTATTTCCTCCCAGAAACAAACACCGCTTGCTGCACCTGTGAATTGTGGGAGAGATAGACACACACACACTACATTTTTAAGTTATGGTGGGTGAAAACTGCGACAGAAAACCTCCACCGTTAGCATATAGCCAATAAAGAATATCACTTGTGAGCACATTCACATGTCTTAGACAGTTCTGCAACCCTGCCTTTCAACCATTATCACCTCACATACAGTACTCCCACTGCAGCAAGGGATTCTGGGAAATGACATACAAATGAGCACAGATGGCAAGAGATTTGTCTGGGGGGGGCATGGGCAGTTGCATAGGTCCCGCGCTCTTCCCCAAGGCATTTAAATTAATGCCAGGGGATCGTGTGAGGCCTCTGCAACACTAAAGCTTGCCAGGATTCAGACGCGTCCCCATGGCAAAGCGGCGTCAAATTACGCCGCGGGGTCATGTGATGTGACGTCACCGGCATCAAATGATGCCGCAGGTCACGTGACCTGATGTCACATGACTCCAGAGCGTCATTTGACTCTGCTACCAGGTAGGAGAGGGGGCACGAGACCAAGGGGAGGCCAGGCAGGGGGGGCACAGCATCAAAAATTTGTGCTCCCCTTTCAATCCATAGCACAGCCTCCAATAGTTAATGTCTCGGCAGCAGGTGGGTGTAGTGTTTACCCAGAAGTTGGCCCTAGAGGGACAGTCATCTCCACCTCTGCAGTGTCCATAGCGTTTGGCCTGTGCAACGTGTTATGGTCACGTATGTTGCTGTGTACTGTCCAGGAGACAGACCCGCTAGGCAGAGGTGGAGAGTAGAGACTGACCCGTACCTGGGATCCAAATCCTGAAGAGTAGAGTAGTATGGTCCGGGTCCGAGGTCAGGAGAAAGTAGGATACAATACAGGCAGGCCACGGCTTCAAGCAGGGATCATGGTATACAGAACCTTGCACAGGCAAGGAAGAGAGGGGAATAAGGGGAGCAGGCAGATGCAGGCAATAAAACCAGAATGAGGCAGATTTCCTGCGTCGGCAGCCATGTTGGTAGAGGCAGATATCCTGCCTCGGTGGCCATGTTGAGTGATCCCAGAATGAGGCTGACTTCCTGCATCGGCGCCCATATTGGGAGAACCTTATATGAACTAACCCAGATGCTGGGAAATGCTGTTGTCTCAGCATACTTTTGAGCGCTACTACTCACACCTGTTGCCCCCTCCCCCTAACTTCCTTTAAAGCAACAAAACATGTGTAATCTTATATGGGGTTTTTCTTACATAAATCAGTTCTGTGGTATTAGATCAGTGTTTCCCAACTCCAGTCCTCAGGGAACCCCACCAGGTCAGGTCTTAAGGATATCCCTGCTCCAGCACAGGTGGGTCAATCAGCGGCTCAGTCATTTTGACTGAGCCATCTGTGCTGGAGCAGGGATATCCTTACGACCTGACCTGTTGGGGTTCCCTGAGGACTGGAGTTGGGAAACACTGTATTAGATAATAGTGACTTTTTTTTAATTCAACGCAATGCCATTTTAATCCGTTTTAAAGCATCCTTTGATTTCTACAACAGGTTTTAACCCACTTGCCCAGCAGTACAAGATCTTTGCAACACTTTCCTGTTTGTGATAATTTGTTGCAAATTTTCACAGCAGTTTGAGCTGTAAACTGTAACAATAGATAATGTTGCCTTTGTAATATTAGGATACCTTGTAGCTGCAGAGTTACACTGATAGAAGGATTGATTTAAACTGAAAGGCGGCCATTATGTTGGGCACACAATCAGGATTGTTACAGAATTATAACAGGAGCACCAAACGATTGTCAGCTTAGGTAAGAATGTAGAATTATACATTGTCACAGGCTTAACATATAAAAAGAAGGGGGGGAAAAAGGGAAAGTAGTATTGTTGCTTTAAAAGCAGAGCTTTTCCACTTTCTGGTTACCATTTCTATATTCCTTGTGCAAAAAAATGAGCACACCTGAGACATGAGAGATATGTGACAGGGGAAGCTAGAGCTGCTGCCCTGAATTGCAATGTTGCAGGTTCTAATCCTGTTGGATCTGACACTGGTACCCCCTTCATCAAAAGTGTCTTTAAACTGATTGGTCTTAAGGATATATTTAGCATAACTCCCATGGTACCTCAGGTATGTTCATTTTTCAGCACAGGCATCTCCCTAATTTATTTGGAGGGAGGTTTGAGAGGACATATATACATCTTGAGATACTAAAGGGCGGCTTGATAAAATTAAAGCAAATAAGGCACCTGACCCCGATGGCATACATTCAAGAGTTCTTAAGGAGTTAAATTCAGCAATAGCCAAACCATTACGTTTAATATTCAACGATACCATTTCCACAGGCTCAGTCCCACAAGATTGGCGTAAAGCAGATGTGGTGCCTATATTTAAAAAGGGAGCTAGATCATAACCGGGGAATTACAGACCTGTAAGCCTGACATCAATAGTGGGGAAGCTACTTGAATGTTTAATACAGGATAATATTCAGGAATTCCTCATGGAAAACAAAATTATTAGTAATAGTCAGCATGGATTAATGAATCATGGATCATGCCAAACTAACCTTCTTTGAGGAGATAAGTAGGAATTTTGACCTGGGTAATGCAGTTGATGTGGTCTACTTACATTTTGCAAAGGCTTTTGATACGGTTCCACAAAAGGTTAGTGTACAAAATGAAGCAAATGGGCTCAGTAAAAATATTTGCACCTGGATTAAAAACTGGTTGAAGGGTCATCGTTTTCAGGTTGGGTTAAAGTTGTGAGTGGAGTACCTCAGGGATTGGTACTGCTTTTTAACTTGTTTATTAATGACCTTGAGAGTGCAAAATCTCCATATCTGCTGATGGCACTAAATTGTGTAAGGTAGTACAATCAGAGAAGGATGTAGGTTTAATACAAATAAATGTAAGGTTATGCATTTGGGAAGCAAGAATAAACAGGCGACTTACGAATTAAATGGGGATACATTAGGGGAATCCTTGATGGAGAAGGATTTAGGAGTACTTGTAGACAGCAGGCTTAGCAATAGTGCCCAATGTGATGCAGTAGCTGCAAAGGCAAACAAGATATTATCTTGCATTAAACGGGCAATGGAGGGAAGGGAAGTAAACATAATTATGCCCCTTTACAAAGCATTAGTAAGACCAGACCTTGAATATGGAGTACAACTTTGGGCACCACTCCTTAGAAAAGACATTACGGAACTAGCGAGAGTGCAGAGAAGAGCCAATACATGAATAAAGGGGAAGGACAATCTAACTTATGAGGAGAGGCTAGCTAAATTAGATTTATTTACATTAGAAAAGAGGCGTCTAAGAGGGGATATGATAACTATATACAAATATATTCGGGGAGAGTACAAGGAGCATTCAAAAGAACTATTCATCCCAAGGGCAGTACAAAGGACACAGGGTCATCCCTTGAGATTGGAGGAAAAGAGATAACACCAGCAACAAAGGAAAGGGTTCTTTACAGTAAGGGCAGTTACAGTGTGGAATTCATTACCCATGGAGACTGTGATGGCAGATACAATGGATTTTGTTAAAAAAAGAGGTTGGACTTCTTTTTAAAAAGGAAAGGTAAACAGGGATATACCAAATAAGTAAACATGAGAAGGATTTTGATCCAGGGAGTAATCTGATTGCCAATTCTTGGAGTCAGGAAGGAATTAATTTTCCCCTTATGAGATATCATTGGATGATATTTCACTGGGGTTTTTTGTTTGCCTTCATCTGGATCAATATATTGTAAGTAGGGATGTACAGTAGGATAAAGTATCTGTCATCTAAATTTAGCTTAGGTTGAACTTGATGGACGCATGTCTTTCTTAAACCTCATCTACTATGTAAGGTTAGGAAGTTGTTCTCGTCCTAGTCCTGAACGTGCGATTTGGCAATGACAAATTTGAAGCTACTAGTTTAAGCTCCTATGCCTACCTTGGCTAGGTAAATAACAATGGATGGGAACCTTCCGAATAAAATCAATAGGAGAATGAAGATGGGATTGAGCGCATTTGGAAGGAACAAGACAATATTTCAAAAATGTTCTGCTTGAGGCACAGTGGAAGGTTCTCCCCAGGAAGAAAAATTTTGACCAGTGTATTCTGCTCACGTATGAATGTGAAACTTGGACTCTAAATGTGAAGATAATTCAGAAGCTTCACACAACACAAAGAAGTATGGGGAGATGTATGCTTGATATTACCCCAAAAGACAGGAAAAAGATTGAATGGGTTTGAAGCCAAACAAAAGTCTGTGACATCATCACAAGGGTGAAGAAATTAAAATGGCGGTGGGCCAGACATATTGCAAGAAGAAATGACCATCATTGCATGAGAGACTTGCAACCGCAGTACCTGGAAGAACATTGGGGATGCCTTCATCCAGCAGTGAATCGACAGGGGCTGAAGATGATATATACAGTGGTTTGCAGAAGTTCAAGTACTTTATGAAATGTTTCCAAACAAACACTGAGCAGGAGGTTAAATGCCAGCAAAGGAAATGTACAAAATGAAATTTGCTGGTTGCGTAAGTTTGCAGCCCCTTAAGCCAGTACTTAGTAGAATAACCTTTAGCAGCAATTACTGCTATGAGTCTTTTTGGATTGGTCTCGACTAGCTTTGCATAGTAAAATGGTGACATTTTTGCCCATTCTTCACTGTAAAATTGATCCCGTTCTGATAACTTTGTTGGGGACAGTCTTCAAGTCTCACCATAAATGTTCGATTGGGTTAAAGTCAGGATTATGACTGGGCCACTCCCGTGTGGCTTTGTGGTTTGTGTCATTGTCCTGCTGAAATGTGAATTTCCTCCTTAGTCTCAGAGTCTTGACTGACTCCAACAGATTTTCCTCAAGGATTCGCCTGTACTTTGCACCATCAATTCTCGCCACTATCCTGACAAGCTTCCCAGTCCCTGCTGAAGGGAAGCCTCCCCATAACATGATGTTGGGAGAGCGGCCTGATCTGGGTAGTGTCTAAATGGTATGATGCATTTTACACTTCTTAATGATTGGCTTCACTGTGCTGAGAGTGATAATCCGCACCTTTGCAATGTTCTTGTACCCTTCTCTTACTCTGTCCCTCTCTTCCACTTTACCCCTGACTTGTTTCGAAAGCTCCTTGATCTTCATGGCTGCTTTGTTGGATCACTATGTGAGTTGCATCATGAAAGACTTTACAGGCAGTCCTCGGTTATCCGACACAATACGTTACTCAAATTGGCGTTGTAAAGCGAAACGTTGTAAAGCGAAACACGTTTTCCCGTAGGAACACTGTTTAAATGAAAGGTTCCGTTCCTGAAGGCATTTTTAACACTAAAATACACCAAATATTTTATGCAGGCAATAAGATATGCAGCACACACATACATTATATAGTGTATATTCTGTATTATATATATAATATAACATAATAAATAATATATTATATAGTATAATATAATATTATATAGTATAATATTATATATATACGCTCTTACGGCGCTTTGCAACGTCGTTTATGTGAATGTTTATATATATATATATATATACACACATACACAACGTTGCAAAGCGTCGTAAGAGCGTTGGATAAGCCATTTTGGCGTTGTAAAAATGAACATAGGTACGCATTGCACAGCGTTGGATAAGCCATTCGTTGTAAAGCGAAGCGTTGTAAAACGAGGACTGCCTGTATATACCTGAGGGAAATGATCTACACATTAAATCACTTTGATTACAAACTGGCTGAAACCATTTCACTCATGTTGTGACCTTTCAAACAATTAATTTGCACCTGAGCTGATTTAGGGCTGCAGTAGCATAGGGGTTGAATACTTATGCAACTCAGATAAATCTGTTTTTATCGGTAAATCTTACTATTTTATATACTATATACAGTTTCTAACTTTATCACTTTGGAGTAAATTTTGTAGATTCTACAGTGTACATGTAAAGTCTAATTTGAAAGTGTTGTGGAGTTCGGTCAAGTGCCAACAACATGTGAAAAATGTACAGGGGGTGAATACTTCTGCACAACAGTGTATATAACTGTGGATATTCTAAACACGATACATAATGCTTGGCCCCCTGCAGACGCACTTACCAGAACTCCCTCCTACTGTCTCTGTACGTTCTCCCTACCTACCAATTAGACTGTAAGCTCCTTGGGGCAGGGACTCCTCTTCCGAAATGTTACTTTTATGTCTAAAGCACTTATTCCCATGATCTGTTATTTATATTATCTGTTATTTATTTGATTACCACATGTATTACTACTGTGAAGCGCTATGTACACTAATGGCGCTATATAAATAAAGACATACAATACATACAATACAATATAGATACACAGATAGATAGATACATTGATAGACACGTTGAGAGAGAGAGCTTGATGCTATTACGACTGTGTATGTTGCTTTGTATTGTCCAAGAGACAGAACTGCTAGGCAGAGGTGGAGAGTAGAGACTGACCGTTGGGATCTAAATCCTGAATCAGTCGAATTGTGGGGTCCAGTTCCGGGGTCAGGGCAGGAGAGAGACATGATGGTCATGGTCACAGTTCTGGGATCTGGGCTGACTTCCTGCCTTGGTGTACCAAAAAGGACTGGGTGGCGCTCTAACCTTTCCCAATAAGTGCTCAGTGAACCAAACAAGTGATTATAATGAATCTTATATAATATAGTGCAAGTCTAATAATCACACTCTGCAAGTGAATATACAAAATGTGGTAGTGGAAGTCAGTGAAAAAATATATAGTAAATAAAAGGCAAACCAGCTTCTCTCAACCCTATAGCATAGACTGTTTCAGAAGTCTAGACACATTCAGCTTTCCAAATCCCAGGGGAGCGAAGATACCATGCAACAAGGCTGGAACAGGACAAGCTAGGGAGTACCTTCCACAGGCAAGGAGAGGGGGGAATGGAAGCCTTATAAAGGGGGAAGGCAGGTGTGAGTAATCCAGCTCAGAAAGAGTCTGACATCCTGTCTTGGTGGCCATATGGGCCAAAGTCAGAAGACATCCATGTTGGAGATCCAAATAGATGCACAGATATAGTTACATAGATTTAGATAGGGTGATAGATGCACAAATAGGTATATATATGTGTGTGTGTGTGTGTGTGTGTGTGTGTGTGTGTGTGTGT
>WSYH01004445.1:14582-53238 GCA_036426205.1 Ascaphus truei | reverse complement strand
CTCTCCCCCCCCAACCCGTCGCTATGTTTTTCTCTCTCAATCTTATGTTTTCCTTTTAATCTTCTTCTCTGCTCTAGTGTGTCCTGGTAGGTTGTCTTCTGTTCCCACTTTTTGTTTCTCTTTGCTGTGACCTCACTCTTTCTCCTGTATACTCTTTCTCATACTACTTCTTGTCGGTGCCCCTTCTCTCTCTGTTTATTTCCCCCACTACTTCACTGGCTGTGTTGCCTCTCTAAATGGACCTTGAGAAAGGTCCACTGCGCTGGACCATGGCCCGAAATATCATGTGTGAATAAACTGTATGCCAGCGATAAGTTACCCTGGAGTGCTACTTGTTTTTAGGGATGCCAGGTGTCCAGTATTTAACTGTACTGTATTTGGACACTGTCCAGTTAAACAGAGGTAATACTGGACATGTATGTGTCCAGTATTACCTCTCAGGACATAGTGACCTGACCTGCTTGGGGGGCCGCGGGAGTTCCCTGAACAGGGAGAGAGCAGGTCTGCTGCTAGGGGGCTGGGCAGCTTCCTCCATCCTGACTGCCGGCTGCTGAGTAATGCAGACAAATCAGGTGGAGGTGTCAGAAGCCTGGATGTTGAGCTAATGAGATAAGGAAACAGCACGGAGCAATAAGATGTGTATGTGTGTGTGTGTGTGTGTGTGTGTGTGTGTGTGTGTGTGTGTCTCTCGAGCGTGGTGCATCTTTCACCATGGTGTCCAGTATTTTTTGAAAAGCCGCCTGGGAACCCTACTTGTTATTGATATGAATAAGGGGCTCATTCTCTTCAGAATCAGCCCCTGCACGCTTGACAGTGGTTTCTGATCAATAATGGACATTCATACTAACATGTGTTACCAATTTAGAGACCCCTTTCCTCTACCTCTTCCTCCCTTTCTCTCTGTCCATTCACCATCTCTTTCACCTATCTCATTGTCAATGTATAACCTAACCTCTCATTCTCTCTCTCTATTGTACCCCTTTCCTCTTTTTCATATCACTTGCCCCTTCTCTTTTGTCTACCATCCTGTTGCATTATGTTGCTCTTACTCACTTGTGCTCTATCCTCTATCCTTGGTTAATTATTTTCTCGTCTTTTTGTGTCCGTTTTCTTTGTCACCTGGCAAACTAAGGGCTGTTATATAATGGCCGCTCGCGCTCCACGTGCACACGCGCAGCACTTATAATTGGCTGAGGTTAGTCAGCCTTTCTATAATAGGGCAGCGCGCGCACGGCAGCGAGTGTGGAGCCAGCCGACAGAGGAGAAGATGGGGAAAAGAATGAATCCGCGCCGCTACTGGCTCTGTAATATGTGCGCACACACACACACACACACACACACACACACACACACACACACACACACACTGACACACACACACACACACACACACACACACACAGACACACTATATATATATACACATACACACACATACACACACACACACACACAACAGTCCAACAAGAAAGTCTTGTATCTGTTTCTGTTGCTGTAGGGGAAGCCTCTCTGCTCTCCTGGGTCAGCGCCCTTGTGTGTATATACATACACATACACAGTAGGGCCCCGCTTCTCGGCGATCCGCTGATACGGCGGTACCGAGAAGGGGGCCGCCATGTCTGCGTGCATGCACAGAACGGGGAAGTCAGAGGTCGCGCATGCGCAGAACGAAGGTTGCGCGCGCAGAACGGAGGTTGCACGCGCCGAACGAAGGTTGCGCATGCGCAGAAGGCGGGAATTACCGGTTTGTACTGTATGTATGTTATGACCGGTGCATTCTCCCTAGCGGAGCACGTGACCAAAGGTCAGACAATAGGACACGGCACCTGGCTATGCAAAACCAAAATGTTTTTATATCATAGCCCAATAACCACAGATATATAAATACACGTGTGATCCTGTGAGAGAATCATGTACATACAGTCACAATACTTGTAAGGCGCTGCGCAGTTGTGTGCCAATGTCTCTGAGTTCTCACGGCCCCGTGTTACAAGGGGCCCATGTGTAGGTGCCAGCACAAACGTTGGAGCTCTTATAATCAGTGTTATACTGCAGCAGGCCTGTCTCTTCGCAAAGACTTCGGTACCCGTGCCTGTAATGAGGATCCCCTCTCTGTTTACTCACAACTCCCTTAGTCTGGTAGGCTGCTGATCCGATTTCACCTCCACTCGGGGGGGAGCCTGTCTGTTAGCTAGTCACCCCGCGCCCCTGAGTTGTCCTCCTCTGGGCCTGGTTATCTGCTTGCAGCAGCTCTCTGAGACATTGGCTGCTCTCTTCTGGGTCTCTCTAACTCTGGTCTCCTCATGCTCCTCTCCATTAACTGGGTCCGTCGACCTCTGATACTTCGCACTGATTGGCTGTAATGTCACGTGTCCCTATTTCAGACTACTCCCAGAAGCCCCTGCTGCTGCTCTCAGTCATTGGTTTATTACAAGCAGCTTACACCAAAGAGGAGCCAGTCAGGAAGAAGCATGCATAGCTGCATCTTATCGAGGGGGATACATATAATACAAGCATACTGTTACCCCCTTTCTGACCCGCAGGCGTAGGGAGGATTTGTTCCTATAAAATTTGGATGTCAGAGTATCAATATTCAACTCAAATATTAAATGGGCATCAAGGAAGGAGGGGAACAGAGGGGGACAGAGGGGGACAGAGGGGGAGAGAGAACCAACACAGAAAAGGAAAAATGTTCTCTTTATTTCTGCCTTATTTCCCCTCTCACACTTTCCCTGTGACTCAGTTTGAACTTGCATAGCCCCCCCCCCCCAACCTTATATACGGTTGGGTACCCACAAACCTTATACTGGTTGTGGGTCACCTTGGCACTAGCTGGGGTACCCCCTTAACCTAAGGATTCCCTCAGCTACAGGAATACATATTTATCCCTGTGCCTCATTCTCCTTTCTGGGCTGTGCTGAAGCAGGGTACCCTAGTGGGGAGTCGCACTTACGTTTTCAAGGGGACGTATTGCTGGGACAACGTGCCTACATGTATCCGAGAATCAGGCATGATTCCCGGGTACATTTATTGGGGACCCGGTAACTCCGGACCCCAACCTCCTAGGCACATTCTGTCAACGGTTCCTCCGCCAAACCTCCGTGAAACTCACACACTATCAACCCCAGCTCGATGGCACGCCCGGAAAGGGGAAAACACAAAAAATGCTTTTATTGTAACAGGTGATCATACAATGTTACTGGATCCAAGAGCTGACTCTCTGGGACCCGTATACACGGAGCCGGGGTAACCATAACGGGCGTGACCTTTATTATAGAGCCTGGTTACCCTCCCCGTCACACACACGTTTCCCAACTCAGAGACTCACCGGAAGACATAATCGTGCGAGTCGATCTCTTTGCCGAGCCTGGAAGCGTTCAGTATCCCCCCGTTCCCCACCACCGCGCAGCTGACGCAGTGCGGCGTCTTACTGCTGCTGGCGGAGAGAAGTATTTGCTGGTCGGACAAGCGAGGGAGGGCGGACACCACCTCCTGGACAACTGCAAGCATGGAGTAATGGGAGGAGTTCTAGGGAGTAATGGGAGGAGTTCTAGGGAGTAAGGGAGGAGTTAGAGGATTTATAGGGAGTAATGGGAGGAGTTATAGGGAGTAATGGGAGGAGTTACGTTCTCCGGGCGCCTGTGGCGGCGTTCTCGGCGTCATGGTAGGCGTTCTCGGGAGTAATGGGCGGCGTTCTACTCGGGCGTCCTGGGAGGCGTTCTCCGGGCGTCATGGCGGCGTTTCTCGGATGCCTCCTGGGCGTCCTGGGCTCCGGTTCTCGGGCTTCCTGGCGTCGTTCTTCGGCGTCCTCGGAGCGGCTGTTCTCGGGCGCCTGTCTCTGGGAGTCCTGGGCGCGTTCTCGGGTCGTCTGGGCGGACTTCTCGGGCGCGTTCTCTGGGGTACTCGGCGGCGTTCTCCTGGGCGGGGGTCTCTGGGGTCGCCTCGGGTCGGCGTTTCCCGGGCGTGGTCCCTGGGGCCTCGCGGCGTTCTCGGCGGGTTTATAGGGGTACAGGGGAGGCTAGGGCGGGTTAGTTTACTATGGAGTATAATAGGCGGTCAGTTACGGGCAAGTGGTTATATGGGGAATAGCGTTGTTTAGAGAGTGTTTATATGGGTGTAGAGGGGTTATATGTGGAGTCGGTTATATGGGACAATAGGAGGTGTAATAGGGAGAGGTATAATGGGGCAAAAGGAGGATTTAAGGGAGGGTTTTTATGGGGGGCGCACAGGATTAGGAGTTATAGGGAGGCTATATGGGGCCAATAGGAGTATAGGAAGGGCAATAGAGGAGTTATAGGGAGAGGTTATATGCAGAAATAGGAGGAGTTATAGGGAGAGGTCATATGGAATAATAGGAGTTATAGTGGTGAGGTAGATGCAGAATAGGAGGTGTTATGGGAGTGCAAATATGGGTGGTGGGTATATGGGAGTGGATATACTCCTATAGGAGGAGTTCTGTGGCGCCGGCGTTTTTTCACTGTGACTCCGACTGTATAATTTATCATCCTCAGCCATAAGGAGGCAGGAAATGCCCCAGCCTGTGCCACTCGGGACGCTGGGACGTGAAATGGCTCTTGTCCCATGAAAATGTAACGTGAAGGAGGAAAACTCTTTTAGCCAAGAGGAATTGGCGTAGCCTTGATTTCACCTGAGACGGGGCAGGTCTGGGGGAGGGAGGCAGATAAAAAACAGGAGAGCGTTTACATGGGGGAAAAAGGAGCGCTATATGGGCAAAGGAGTTTAGGGAGCGGTTATATTGGTAAAGGAGGGATTTATACGGGAGAGGTATATTGGGAATAGGGAGGATATAGGGAGAGGTATAGGGCACTGAGGAGTTATGGGAGCGTTACTATGGGGTAAGAGGAGTTTATAGGGTAGTATTTATATGGGGTAATAGGAGGAGTTATAGTGAGAAGTTATAGGTGCAATAGGAGGAGGTAAGGAAGGTTATATGGGGTAATAGGAGAAGTTATAGGGAAGCAGTTATATGGGGCAATAGGAGTTATAGGGAGCGGTTATATGGGGTATAGGAGGAGTTATAGGGAGTCAGTTGAGGGCAAGTAGTATTATAGGGAGCGGTTATATGGGGTAATAGTAGGAGTTATAGGGATGGTTATATGGGGTAATAGAGGGTTATAGGTATGGGGTGGGCGTTATTGGGGTAAGGGGGGTTATAGAAGTGGTTATATGGGGTAATAGGAGGAAGGGAGAAGGTGTAGGGGATTCCCCTCTGTCAGTGAATATCATTAACATCGCATTCTCTGTAGTCATTGTGTGGTTTGTTTGAGCTTTTAGACATCGAAAGTGTTCAAAGTATTTCTGCCTTTGTACCACTCGCCTGTGGGGCTCTGAGAAATGTTCGGGGTTGTCACAGCTTTCAGGTCCCTGCGTGCGCTCGCGGGACACACTGACGTATCACCTGTCCGCTAACATCACCCGCTGAATGTGCTGCAGATCTGGTCGGGCCAGTGAAGAAGAAGGACGAGGAAACTCCGGGTCAGTGTCTCTCTCAGGCCCCACTAAATTAAGTTAGATCTCTGAATTGTGGGGGGGGGGGGCCCTAGTTGTACATATAGGCATTTTGTGGCATGTAAGTCAATGATACAGCCTTTAGTGATGTAATCCCAAAATGCTTATGGCATATGTATATGGGGTGTGACCCCAAGGTTGGTATGGAGAAGTTGGAGGGGGATTATATGTGTAAGAGGGTGATTCTATTGAAGTTCTGCTATGTTAAAATTAAATCCTTGATGGAGAAGGATTTAGGAGTGCTTGTCAGACCAGCAGGCTTAGCATAGTGCCCAATATCAGGCAGTAGTTGCAAAGGCAAACAAGATCTTACTTGCATTAAACGGGCAATGGATGGAGGAGTGAAATCATAATTATGCCCCTTATAAAGCATTAGTAAGACCACACCTTGAATATGGAGTACAATTTTGGACACCTCTCTCTAGAAAAGACATTCTGGAACTTGGAGTGAGCAGAGAAGAGCCATCAAATTAATAAAGCAGGTGGACAATCTAACTTATGAGAAGGCTATACTTTGCTAAATTAGATTTGTTTATATTAGAAAAGAGTCTATAAGAGGGGATCTGATAACTATATACAAATTATATTCGGGGACAGTACAAGGAGCTTTCAAAAACAATTTATCCCAAGGGCAGTACAAAGGATCGGGCATCCCTTAAGGTTGGAGGAAAGGAGATTTCACCAAAGCACAAAGGAAAGTGGTTATTACAGTAAGTGGCAGTTAAAATGTTGGGATTCATTACCTACGGAGACGGATGGCAGATACAATAGATTTGTTCAAAAAAAGTTGGACATCTTTTTAGAAAGGAAAGGTATACAGGGTATACCACTATAAGAACATGGGAAGATGCTGATCCAGGGAGTGATCTGATGTGCCAATTCTTGGAGCAGTCAGGAAGGAATTTATTTTTCCCTCATGAGATGTCATGGATGATGTGACTCTGGGGGGTTTGTGTTTGCTTTCCTCTGGTCAATATACTGTAAGTATAGATATGGAAATAAAGGGGGCTATGCACAAGCTCCGAGGCTTCGCGCCGGCCTGAAAAAAATTAGCACGCCGATAAAAAAATGAAGCCGGCGGCGCGATTCACTAAGGCCCTCAGCCCATTTTTTTCGGACGTGCCCAAAACTGGCTTATCGTGCGTGCAAGTGTATTTTCCCCCTCTCTGCTATCGCACTTAAACTTCCGTACGCTAGCGATAAGAAAAAAAAGCCGCTCTGTAGATTGCATGGAGATTTGCCATCACTCCATTGGGGCACGGCTGTTACGGCGTCGTACATAAATAAATACATTTTAATTATAGTCGTAAATGGTACAGGGGGTCTCCGAGCGAAGCGCATTGGTTTCAGTCGAGGACCCCTACTCTAGGAGATACAGACCTTTCCGTTTGGGGTGGCCGGTATCCCCTGGCAGATTTCAATGTCCCGTCAACGTGACGTCGGACGCATTGAAAGTGCAGGGGATACCGGCCACCATAACGGGGCCTGTATCTCCTGAGTAGGGGGTCTCTCGACCTGAAACGCAAGCGGGTCAGCTCCGGAGGACCCCTGCATCATCTACACTATATTAAAATGTACTATTTAAAAAGATACACAAACATCATACCGCCTACCGCCCCTCCCGCCCCTCCGCCCATAATGCATAGAGTACAATAATGTGCAAAAATAACTATTATCGCAGATGGATAATAGATTATTTGCCCATTATTAAACCTGTCTTAGCAATACCTAAATAAAGTCAATAAAAACAGCAGGCAGATAATCCAAGAATACAAGTGCAGGTAAGCAACATCAACAATGAATTAATGAAACCATAACCAATGAAACAATGTAAATTCCTAAACCAACGCAAACATGATAGTAACACTAACCAATCAAAGCCAATTAATTACAAGGCAACATTAAAAATGTAACATGTAAAAGAAATCAAATTAAATGTCAAATCAACCTCTGAGAACCCATAAAAACGCATTAGCAACACTAATACACCATTAAGTACAAACGAACACCAATCGCAAACCTTTTATTAGCATTAGGGGAAAAATACAAACATGCACAACCACATAAGAAATCCTGACATTAAAAAAAACCACAGGCAATACCTAGCCAGAAATGGCCCCTCCAAATATTGTAATAATAATAATGTATTATCTGTACCGCTAACGTGGTACTAGATATATATATCAGTCAAATGTGGCCTTCCCCTAAAAAATCAACTATCACGATCCAATGAAAAAACCTGCTAAAAAAAGATCATTTACACATTGAATATATTACTACATTAGAAGGGTGGCCTCGGCTCCGACTCCCGGGTAACAGGAAGCTCATTCGTACCTGAATGGGCCCCAACAGCATCCGATGCCATCGCCTGATGATTCGGTCAGGTACCCCAATCTCTTGTTTTCTCTTTTAATCACCTTTCTTCCTCATTTTCATCTGTCACCATTTCTGTGTTCTTCTTTATCTTCTTTGGCTTCATCTGTCAATCCAAAATACCGCTCCATGTTAAATCTCGCCAATGCTGTCTTCGTCGGGCTTCTGGGCCTCAAATGAAGGCGTCACTCCTAAATAGGGCTTGGTGATGTCCATTTGCCTCAAAATGGTTAACAGCCACCTGATTGGCCTGGTCAAACGCATGTCCGACTTAATTTGTTTATTTTTTTGACATGAAGTCACTTAAGGAATGATGCCAGTCCCAATCAGCATGCTGTGCCTTCTTGCCTTTAGATGATGTCACGAAGCCGCGTCACATGGTATTTCAGCCAATCAGATTTTGGGAGCCAATTCCACCGACACTCGGATTGGCTGAAATACCATGTGCGCCGCGGCCATCTCGGAGTTTCGTGACGTCTCTTAAAGGCAAATGAGACCACACAATTCTGATTGGATGGCCATATCCTGTAGTGAATGACGTCATGTCAAAAAATAAAATTAAGGACGCAATAGGTGGCTGTTAACCATTGTGAGGGTAAATGTGGACATCACAAGCCCTATTTCAAGGCAGTGACGCCCTCATTTGAACCTTCAAGAAGCGCGACGAGACGGCATGCGGCTGGGATTAACATGGGGTATTTGGATTGACAGATGAAGAAAGAAGATAACGAAGTTCAAGAAATGGTGACAGATGAAGATAGAAGAGGTGATTAACAGAAAAAAAAGAAGATTTTGGGTAGCCTGAGACCGGATCTCTGATGGCGGATGACATCGGTATGTCTGTTTAGAGCCTTCAAGGTACGTGAGCTTCCTGTTTACCGGGAGTAGGAGGCCACCGTTCTAATGGTAGTGAAGATATTCAATGTTGAACTGTCGTTTTTACAGGTTTTTTCATTGGAGGTGAGTGTTGATTTTTGGGGGTAGGCACATGGACTGATAATATTTAATCTGTCACCCCTTGGGTAGCAGATGAATACATTATATTAGCAATATTGGGGGGCATTTCTGGCTTGGTATTGCTGTTGGTTTTTTTAATGTCAGTTCCTGGGGTCATGTGATTGTTTGTATTTATTCCTGCTTAATGTAATTAAAATGTTTGCGATTGGGGTTGTTTGCTGTAGTTAAGTTGTTAAGTGGACTATGCGTTTTATGGTTCTTTCAAAAGGGAGGAATTGTTTGAATGTATTATTTGTCTTTAATGTTTACATTCTCAGTAAATGTTGTTGTAATTATTTGGTTTGATTGGTTAGTGTTACATTCAGTTTGAGTGGTGGTTAGGATAATGTTCAAATGGTTAATGGTTTCATAATTCATTGTTGATGTTGTTAGCTGCTTGTATTATTGGATTATGCTGCCTGCTGTTTTATTGACTTTATTTAGGTATGCTATGCAAGTGTTAATAATGGGCAAATAATCTATTATCCATATCTGGATAATAGGTTATTATGGCACATTATTGTATGTAGTGTTTAGGGGGTGGTTATTTAGTTAGGAAATAGTTGTTATTATTTTGTTGGCACAACTTGGCTACCGCAGGCCCGGGTACCCCGGGACTCCGCGGTGGTACCTTGGACAGGCGCTGCGGGGTCAGCCGGGGAAGCTGCGCAACCCCCCGGCCTCCGCTCATGATACCCTGTTGGGTCACTGGGACACCAGCCGGCCTGTTGTATGGGTTTTGGCGTCTGCAAATAGGTATACAAAGATTTTTCTAAGTCCATCCGGGCAGCTTGTTTTATAATCACCTGCCTTTAGCTGGGTGAGCTTTATTTCAGGCGCAACTTTCACTCTACGATCAGTGTGCGTTGCTTAGTGATAATCCGAGAAGGCAGGATTCAGCAAGCCAAACAGGCTGATCGTACGATCAAAGTTGGCCTTTGAAAAAAAATTAAGAAAAAGCCCCGTTTTAGAGCTGTGTTGCGCGGCTTTGTGTATAGCGTCGGCGGAAATTCACCGTTCTAAAGCACTTGCGCTCCTTTAGTTAAACGACTCATATCCAGCTGCTGCGACTATGGCCTATGCTATGTGTGTACATAAGAGGGCGCGTTATGGGGAGGTGCTGGCTGTCAAACAGCCCTTCTTCATCATGCTAGCCTTGTACTTATGCACATACTGTATGGCTTGCGTCTTCGGAGGACCTCATCTACTATGTATGAAATAGGGGGAACATGAATTAGTTGTAAGCTATGTAACATGTAACAAACGACCTGGTGCAACGATGGGGGACACTCTCGCGGGACACCAGTGTTATGGAAGGCCGCGTGCCGTCGCGTCAGGGTTCAGGGCGGGCGTGCCGGAGGCGCCTGATGAGGACTCAGGGAAGCGTGGTGCTTTCCCTGGCCTTAGACAGCGCGTCCGTCAGGGGCGTGTCAGGAGGGGGCCGGTGACGTCACGGAGCTGGTTCGCCTCATTGGGTCGACCGATCACGGTGACCGGCCCCTGCGGGCTCCGGAAGCGCGTGATTTTAAAAATTACCTATGACCCTACGTCTTCCGCTCTCATTGGGCGGCTGTAGGGCTCACAGGTCAGTGCAAAGCGGCCGGCCTCAGCACGGCTCAGCGGCTTAAGGCGCTGACCGGCCGAGGCCTAACTCTATAGATGAGTTGTTGTAAGACGGGAGGATCCTATGAAGGTCTCCAGGGTGTCCACGTGCATTAATATGTGGAAGAGGGAGGCTACAATTCAGAAGGGAGATCATATAAAACTTCCTAGGGACAAAATAGGTTGTCTACGAGTGCGATCCTATTAAATTCCATAGAGGGGCAACATCATGGGGTTCAGAATGGTAAATGCCCATTTTAGGTTAATGGTTGCAACAGATGTGTGAAACAAGTGATAGTTATTAAGTCTATACGGGCAACAGATACAAGTGTGGTAGGCGGGGTAATCCTATTAGCGCATCTATGGGGGCACAAGTGATAGTTTGTAAAAGTAGGGCGAACTCCTTTTAGAGGATGAGTATGATGAACATCTGTTTGGGCAGAGAACATGTTTGATCCTATTTGTAGAGGGCTCTTCCCTCGGTTTAAAAAGGCAGCCAATAAGCTGTCAAGTAGCAGAGGAATCCAGCAGGGAGCTGGTTAATGTCAGCTTGAGTCAATTAGCCAGTCCAACTGGCTCTACACTAGGTTATACAAGGTGCTGCACAAACTGCAGGGTTCTTCTAGCACAGAGGGACTGTGCCTGCAGAGAGATCCCCCCACCCCCAGGAAAAGATCTCTCTAGCACTTAGAAGTGTGTTTTGTGCTGCCAGAGGAGATCCGGGAACCATACCCTCTATTCCTGGGTATACGTCCGACCCTGGACCCCGCCATGAGGGTTGCACGCGTACGGAACCCCGAACGCGCGGACCATGTAAGAGGCCCCTCTTACAGGGTACCTCAATCTTGGTTTGGGGGTCAGAGGGTTGGTAGGTGGGCCTCCTGCAGTATAGTGAGTGGGATGTGGGAGGTTAGTCCCTACAACAAGGTAGCCCTGTTTATCTTGTTTCGCATGATTGAAGCTGTTGCTGTTTAAAGCCAGGGCTAAAGTAGGAGCCAATGTTTATTTTCCTCTGCACTTGTCTTTCTACACTATCCAATTCTATAGTGGCGACAGATGTGTGAAAGAGGGTTATTTTCTGAGGGGGAACTAATGTTTATCCCAAAATTTTAAGAAGATGCTTCCAACGGAAGTCTCAGGGAGGACTGAGATGCCTACTGCCGGGTCATGTCATAAAATCCTAGTCACGCACCCCGGGCTTTTCCACCGGTCTCGGCACAAACCTCACCGTCTTCCGGCACGGGCAGTCCTCCAGTGTATAATTTCCTCAAAGTCCCATTGGGCTCAGCGCTGAATCCTAAGGCTCTCAGGGTTTCCTTCGGTTTGGGTGGTCAGAAATCTGTGTCTTGGTTTGTAGTGTGTCGTGTGAGAAGTTACGACAGTGGTCATTTTGGCAGGAGATAGGGGTGGAAGTACATTTTTAGTGAAAAATGCATTTCGGACTGTGGTCGTTTGGATGAATAGAACAGCAGTAACTTTTCTGAGGCTCAGTCATTACCACTGGTGGTCGTTTTGGGATGGTTTAGGGGGGAGTAACTTTCTGAGCTCACGTTACCACTGTGGTACTTTTGGGGGGTAATTACGGGGGGAGTAACTTTCATGACTCAGCGTTACCACTGGTGGTAGTTTTTGGGTGGGTATTAGCGGAAGTAACTTTCTGAGCTCAGCATTATCCACTGGTGATAGTTTTGGGATGGGTATTAGGGGGAGTTAACTTTTCCTGAGTCCACGTTACACTATGTGGTAGTTTTGGGATGGTATAGGGGAGTAATTTCGAGCGCTCAGCGGTAAAGCACTGTGAGTTGGTGGGATTGATATTAGGGGTAGTAACATTTCTGAGCTCAGGCGTTACCACTGGTGTACTTTGGATGATATTAGGGGGAGTAAACTCTTTCTGAGGCTCAGCGTAACACTGGTGGTACTTTCGATGGTATAGTGGGGATAACTTTTCT
This sequence comes from Ascaphus truei, assembly GCA_036426205.1. NCBI lineage: Eukaryota > Metazoa > Chordata > Amphibia > Anura > Ascaphidae > Ascaphus > Ascaphus truei. The sequence continues at coordinate 40,786 of WSYH01004445.1, read as the reverse complement.
TGAGCTTCAGCGTAACCACTGGTTGGTAGTTTTGGGCATGGATATTAGCAGAAGTAACTGTTCCTTGAGTGGCAAGCGTTAAGCACGTGCTTGTGTCTAGAGAAGTACTGAGCAGAAGCACACTTTTCTGGGTGTAACGTCTCAAATCCTGGCGGGGCTCGTCGGGTTGTGTCTGGATGACGTTTCTCTGGACTTTGACAGTCGGGTTGCAGATCCCGGGCTGTTCGATTCACCCTCTTTCTTCCACGTGTAGGGAGATGTGAGCTCCACTCAGGCCCTGGTAGTCCTGGTCCCATGGCGATTTGAACCTGATCATCTCGTACTGGGCACTGCTCTAGGAGAAAGCAGAAGAGAATAGAGCACTTTCAGTTAAGCCCTTCGCTGCAGAGGTGTGTTACCTAGTAGTTATTAAAAGCATATTCAAGTGATAAAACGTAAAAACAATAACGGTAGCATCAGCCTCATGATACCCCTCATGAGGTCACATTTAGGGTCCATCAAGTTGCAGGTGTGTAAATTTCAGAAACCTTTCCGCCTTTAAATGATCTAAGCCTCCAGCGGGTGGTAACTCAGTCCCCAAGGCCACCCAACAGGTCAGGTTGTAGATATCCCTGCTTCAGCACCGGTGACTCAATCACAGTGCTCAGTCGCATAATACACCACATGTGCTGAAGCAGGGATATCCTTGATGAAAACATGACTCTGCTGGTGGCCCTTGAAGACTGAGTTGCCGACCTGCATTTGGCAGCACGAGAGCTATACATCCTGCTAAAGAAACGCAGGTATTATTCTAGAATCAGCGCATTCCCAACTCTTATTCACGGACCGGAGCTCCCCCCGCCAGAAATATTTGTCGGTCTTGCACTCCACGAACCCCTAATGAATTAAATCTAATCGCCATCTCATCAGACTAACACACTGTGTGACCGCTCCAGCAGGTATAGTGTCCTGAGCTCGCTGGGGGAACACACGCTTAATTATGCCCCAGAAACGCGCCCTCACGTGTGTGCAGGCGCATGGGGGGTATCGCCGCACTCATCTGCAGAGCTTCCAGAAGTACCCGCCCCACAATGGCACTTTGCTGCTGTGGATGGCAAAGCATTGTGGGGAGAGATTTGGAACTACCTGCTTATGTGACAGCAAATTCCCCTCCCACCCCCCCCCCCACGCTAAAGGTGCTTTGTTTTTTAACGCAAATTGAATGTTCTGATATTTTCGCAGTTTATGTGTTTAAAAACAAACACAAAAAAACTAATGACGGCCTGGCAAGAATTAGACCGTGCACTTACAGTACACTCAAGCCTGATTTCGGCGCAGTTGATAATAGGCTCGCAATGTGTTTTAGCACGCTACATTTGTCATTAATATCTTGATCATTCAGTTTTATTTGCGTTGTGGGTGTGTGTTTGTTATTCTCTGAGACTGCCGAGGGAGATCGGGAACTGAATTTATCCTGCGCTTAAAGTTTGACAACATGTTCGCGTCCCCTTAATTCTCGCATTCCAGTTAACCACCATTTCACTGCGTCGCCCCGAACACAGTCCTACAGAAAAGCAGGATGCATTTGATGAGCTTATGCGGATGCCAACTATTCTTTTAATTTGTTTTTTTGAGCGTTCTAGGATTGACAGGGGGTCTCGGGCAGCTGACCCACCAATTAATTTCAGAAAGTTGATGACGTACAGTAGCACCCGGGCAAAGAAGGCAATCGGACGTCATCGGGTCTGGTCGCCAGGACATGAGTGAATATCAAACTCTGCAAGTTCTGATTGACAAAACAACCAATAACAAGTGTAACATGATCCAACTCGTCACAAAGTAGCCCAACAGCGTTTCAGTCATTTTGCACGTCACAGCGGTATATGCAGGGGGCTCTCTTAAGATGGAGGGACAAACACGGATGTTTGTAAATCCGCGGATGATCACGGTTGGTAAGGGGCCGGCACTCATTAAAAAAGCCCCTATTATGTCAGGATTAAAGCGGGCAACGGCGGATGACATGCGTAGTGGTGCCTACTGTTGTACCGATGCTATGACCAAATAAAGTGTGTGGTGTTATATAAACAAAACATACAGAGGTTATGTGGGGGGTCCTAGAGAACGCTTTCCCCCTCAGAGAGCTGACGAGACAGATGAATGCGTACGGTAAAAGCCAGAATTGCTCTTGGCGATCTCTGTGTTCTGTCTGTAAGGGCCTTCAGCCACTACATAGTCTCGCTTTGCCTCCGGGGAAAGGATGTACTTTGTCTCCTGGGAAACCCCACAAAAGACGCTTATATAGCTGTGACCTTTACACTCGTCGCTGAGTGGGTGAAGCGGGGTGAGCGTTAGTTTAAATTGGCATGAGGCAGGGTGACATTCATAAGGGGAGGGTGTGTTCCTTGGGATGGGGCACATACTCAAGTAGGTGCTGCCTTTAACAAGAGAGGATTTGAAACCCCCCAGAGCGAAAATATCCTGCCCCCTTGAACCGCCCAGTATGGGATTCTGAGTATTCTGTATCGCCATGACAGCTGAGATTGCTACATGTATCATGATACTCAGCACACGCCTGATATGTGATGAGATGCTGAAATGCAAACACTATATAATGAGATGCTTGTATCTCCACCCTCCAGGGTGTGTAAATTAGTAGGTGTAAGTTTCTTGAGGTCAATGACTTGTTGCAGCATTCCTCATGTGGCCCCGTCAAATAGATTAAGTTTGAGGTTCTTACTGTTCCCCCCTCTGTGCTACGAATCTTCCTTCTGCATGGGATATATATATCATTTTTAACAGGGTTCAAAACCAGGAGAATATAATATTCACCCAAGTCTGAAAGCGACTCTAATGTTCTCGCTCTGACGAACCCCCGATTCCAAGATTTTACACAGTTAGGTGCCAACGCATTTTATTTCTTAAGATGGCGCCCGGATACATCCAGCAGAAAGGCCGAAAACATCCATTGTGCTTTCCATTTGGTTTGGCCGCATTTTGATTCGCTGGGGTGGTTAAGGAGATACACCGGTCATCTATAAAACTCATAATATCTCAGGAACCGGGGGCTCCCGGGTCTGGAGCTGAGAATTGAGGGTCGGCTCCCAGAGGATCCCCTAGGTTCAAAATTCTGGTAAAAAAAAGACCGTCTGGGTTTTCCCTAGTGAAATCTTATCCGGACTCACCTGTGTCTGGGGATCCTGGTGAAGTCCGCTGTTCTTTAATAAGTAGATGATGAGCATGGGACTCGGTGTAACCGTATCGAAGTATGCGGGGCCCACAATCATCCTCAAAACCTTTGATCACCGCGCCCGTTTATTTTCCGCTGGGGGGAGGGAGACGAGAAGACTAAACAGCGCGGAGGTTATCGTGGGGGGGGGGGGGGTGAGTAGGAGTATCGAGGACCGAGTAATGTATTAAATCCTTCTTTATATAGGCACTTCACAGCTCTTTACAAGAGACAACTATGCAGTACGATAATTATAGATTACAATAAGTCAACAATCAGATCAGAGCAATTAGGAAAGGAAATCCTGCGTGGAGAGCTTTAACAGTACTCAAGAGTTGGGCATACCCGTCTTACTAACACGTGTATGGCATGGTACACAGTGGTTTAATGCATTGTAATTATTTACACGTAAGCGTGTCTCACACTGTCGCAGTGGAGGGGGATTCTGACCGGTTCGTTCGAACGCTGTTACTACCTTTCACAAGTTACGGCGAACCGGTGCTTAATTGTCTTACGCTTCATCTCGCGGGAGGGCAGTTCTAAAAAGCATCTCCCCTGATCGATGTCCCTGCAAAGCTTCTGTAACAGGGACAGATCCCTGTTCAAGACAGGCAGCCTCCAAGCTCGAGCAGAGAGAGAGTTAATTTGGGCAGCCACTCAATTAACTAGTCTCCACCGGCAAATGGAGACTCTGCTAAAAATAAAGCTCATGTGAGACACAGGAAGAGTTTTCCTTAGGCATCAATCATTTGGGGCTGACGTAAGGAGAAGGAGGAGTGCAGTGAGAGATTTTCCTCAGCACTTGAATCCCTTTAGGGTGAGCAATGAGCATCAATCTTGGAAATATATTATGTAATAGCTCTTGAATATACGGAGCTTCAGTAGTTGTACCAGAAAAGATCACCTATAGCTCATATAGTAGTAGTCGCCCGGGTAGGCTGATAAAGTGGGATTATTGGGGTACTTGGGGGACAACAACAACCAAAAGAGTAAAGTGCACCCCCCCGTAACACCAACTTAAATGATTCTACTTAGAGCAAACAGGGTGTCTGGTATGAAGGATATATTTAAAATCCATAAATAACTCAGTGTTTAGAGGGAAGGCTAACGGAGCCTAATTGAGGAGAGAGGTATGAAGCCACCCCAGCGTGCTATCCGACTGTAGTGAGTTGATAGCGAGAGAAGGCAACCGGCGTGAGAGGAATCAGTGGAGCACTGCAAGCAGGGTAGGGCGCATGTAGAATGCAGATAGAAACCATGAATTAAAATCTAATTTAATGGGTGATGGAGACATAACAAAGGAACAGAGTAGGCACTTGCGCGTTTTGAGGCCTTGGCAAGGCCCGAAACGCGTCAGAGTGCACTACTATGCACTACTTGTTCCTTTGATGTCTCTAGTCACTTAGTAAATAGATTTTTAATTCATGGTTCTATCTGCATTTACTGCGCCTACCCTGCTTGCATGCACACCGGACTTTATGCCGACGTAACAAGAACCCGAGGGGACAATAGCCATCTATACTGTGGACATAGAACATTGCCTATAGGACACAAGGGCGCTGAACAGGGAGAGAGGCGGAAAGGAAAAAAAATCAAGAAAAAAAGAGATAAGAGAAGCGGAGGGGCAAGGGGCTGTAAAGGCTGGAGAGCGCAGAAAGAGAGATGCGTCAGCGAGCTGGAAGAGCGAGAGAGAGCAGATGGGAGAGAGAAGCGAAGAGCGACGGGAAGAGGTGAGGAGATCTCTCTCTAGATGATATATATATATTATATATATACACATACCACACACATACACACACAACAACACACAACAGTCCAACAAGAGAAAGTCTTGTATCTGTTTCTGTTGCTGTAGGGGAAGCCTCTCTGCTCGTCCTGGGTCAGCGCCCTGTTGTGTATATACATACACATACACAGTAGGGCCCCGCCGCTTGGCGATCGTCTGATACGGCGGTACCGAGAAGGGGGCGCCACTGCTGCGTGCATGCACACAGGACGGGGAAGATCAGAGGTCGCGACGCAGCGCAGAACGAAGGTTGCGCGCGCAGAACGGAGGTTGCACGCGCCGACCGAACGAGGTTGCGCATGCGCAGAAGGCGGAAGTACCGGTTTGTACTGTATGTATGTTATGACCGGGCATTCTCCTAGCGGAGCACGTTGACCAAGGTCAGACAATAGGACACGGCACCTTGGCTATGCAAACCAAATGTTTTATCTCATAGCCCAATAACCACAGATATATAAATAACACGTGTGATCCTGTGAGAGAATCAGTTACATACAGTCACAATACTTGTAAGGCGCTGGCGCAGTTGTGTGCCAAAATGTCTCTGAGTTCTCACGGCCCCGTGTTACAAGGGGCCCATGTGGTAGGTGTCCAGCACAAGTGGAGCTCTATAATCAGTGTTATACTGCAGCAGGCCTGTCTCTTCGCAAAGACTTCGGTACCCGTGCCTGGAATGAGGATCCCCTCTCTGTTACTCACAACTCCCTTAGTCTGGTAGGCTGCTGATCCGATTTCACCTCCACTCGGGGGGGGGAGCTTGTCTGTTAGCTAGTCCACCCCCAGCGCCCCGAGTTGTCTCCTCTGGGCCTGGTTATCTGCTTGCAGGCAGCTCTCTGAGGACATTGGCTGCTCTCTCGGGTCTCTCTAACTATGGTCTCCTCATGCTCCTCTCCATTAACGGTCCGTCGACCTCTGATACTTCGCACTGATTGCTGTAATGTTCACGTTTCTGTCCCTAGTTTCAGACTACTCCCAGAGACCCTGCGGCTGCTCTCAGTCATTGGTTATACAAGCAGCTTACACAAAGAGGAGCCAGTCAGGAAGAAGCATGCATAGCTGCATCTTATCGAGGGGGGATACATATAATACAAGCATACTGTTACCCCCCTTCTTGACGCGCAGGCGTAGGGGAGGATTTGTTCCTATAAAATTTGGATGTCAGAGTATCAATATCAACTCAAATATAAATGGGCATCAGGAAGGAGTGCAGGAGGAGGGGAACAGAGGGGGACAGAGGGGGACAAGAGAGGGGAGATGAGAGAACCAACACAGAAAAGAAAGGAAAAATGTTCTCTTTATTTCTGCCTTATTTCCCTCTCACCACTTTCCCTGGACTCAGTTTGAACTGCATAGGCACCCCCCCCCAACCTTATATGGTTGGGTACCCACAACCTTATACTGGTTGTGGGTCAACCTTGGCACTAGCTGGGGTACCCCCTTAACTAAGGATTCCCTCAGTACAGGAATACATATTATCCCTGTGCCTCATTCTCCTTTTGGGCTGTGCTGAAGCAGGTACCCTAGTGGGAGTCGCACTTACGTTTTTTAAGGGGACGTATTGCTGGGACAACGTGGCTACATGTATCCAGAATCAGGCATGGATTCCCGGGTACATTTTATTGGGACCCGGTAACTCCGGCCCCAACCTCTAGGACACATTCTGTCAAAGGTCCTCCGCCAAACCTCCGTTGAAAAACTCACACACTATCAACCCCAGCTCGATGGCACGCCCGGAAAGGGGAGGAAAACACAAAAAACTGCTTTTATTGTAACAGGTGATCAATCAATGTTACTGGATCCAAGAGCTGACTATCTGGGACCGTTATACACGGAGCCGGGGTGGTAACCATACGGGCGTGACCTATTATAGAGGCCTGGTTACCTCCCCGTCACACACACGTTTCCCAACTCAGAGACTCACGGAAGACAAATCGTGCGAGTCGATTCTCGTTGATCGAGCCTGGAACGTTCAGTATCCCCCGTTCCCACCACCGCGCAGCTGACGCAGTGCGGCGTCTTACTGTTGCTGGCGGAGAGAAGTTATTTGCTGGTCGGACAAGCAGGGAGGGGAGGCGGACACCACCTCCTGGACAACTGCAAGCATGGAGTAATTGGGGGAGGAGTTCTAGGGAGTAATGGGAGGAGTTATAGGGAGTAAGGGAGGAGTAGAGGATTTATAGGGAGTAATGGGAGGAGTATAGGGGTAATGGGGGAGTTAGGAGTAAGGAGGAGTATAGAGAATGGGAGGAGTTATAGGGAGTAATGGGAGGAGTTATAGGGAGTAATGGAGAGGAGTAGATAGGGAGTAAGGGGGAGTGAGTTATAGGGTTCATGGGTAGGGAGAAGAGAAGTTATACGGGAGTAATGGGAGGAGTTATACGGGACGTAAGGGAGTTTATAGGGAGTAATGGGAGGAGTTATAGGGAGAGGTTATATGGCGGTAATGGGAGGAGTTATAGGGAGTAATGGGAGGGTTATCGGGAGAGGTTATATTGGGGAAAGGAGGAGTTATGGGGGGTTTATATGGGGTAATAGGGGAGTTCAGGGGGGTTTATTCTATGGGGAATGAGGAGAGGAGTTAGGGAGGGGGTTATATGGGGTACAGAGGGGAGTACAGGGCGGTAGTGGTTATATGGAGAGTAATAGGAGGAGTTACAGGGAGTGGTTATATGGGGAATAGGAGAGTTATAGAGAGTGGTTTATTGGGTATAGGAGGGGTTATAGTGGAGCGGTATTGGGACAATAGGAGGTGTAATAGGGAGAGGTATATGGGGCAAAAGGAGGAGTTATAGGGAGAGGTTTTATGGGGCGCAACAGGAGGAGAGTTAGTTATAGGGGAGGCTATATGGGGCAATAGGAGTAATAGGAAGGGCAATAGAGGAGTTTAGGGAGAGGTTATAGCAGAAATAGGAGGAGTTATAGGGAGAGGTCATATGGAATAATAGGAGTATAGGGTGTGAGGTTATATGAGAAATAGGAGGTGTTATAGGGAGTGCATATATGGGTGGTGGGTATATGGGGGTGGATATACTCCTATAGGGGAGTTCTGGCCCGGCGTTTTTTTCACTGTGACTCCACCTGTATAATTTATTCCATCAGCCATAAGGAGGCAGGAAATGCCCCAGCCGTGCCACTCCGGGACGCTTGAAATGGCTCTTGTCCATGAAAATGTGTAACGTGAAGGAGGAAAAGACTCTTTTAGCCAAGAGGAATGGCAGCCTTGAGTTTCACTGAGACGGCGCCTAGGCTCTGGGGAGGGGAGGGAGGCAGATAAAAAAAGGAGGCGTTTACATGGGGAAAAAGGGACGCGGCTATATGGGGGAAAGAGTTAGTTATAGGGAGCGGTTATATGTGGTAATAGGGAGGAGTTTAGAGGATGAGGTATATGGGGCAATAGGAGGAGTAGTTATCGGGGAGGTTATATGGGGCAATAGGAGGAGTTATAGGGAGAGGTTATATGGGGTAATAGGAGGAGTTATAGGGAGAAGTTATATGGGGTAATAGGAGGAGTTATAGGGAGAAGTTATATGGGCAATAGGAGGAGGTAAAGGGAGAGGTTATATGGGGTAATAGGAGAAGTTATAGGGAGCAGTTATATGGGGCAATAGGAGTTATAGGGAGCGGTTATATGGGGTTATAGGAGGAGTTATAGGGAGCAGTTATATGGGGCAATAGGAGTTATAGGGAGCGGTTATATGGGGTAATAGGAGGAGTTATAGGGAGTGGTTATATGGGGTAATAGGAGGGGTTATATGGGGTAATAGGAGAAGTTATAGGGAGCAGTTATATGGGGTAAGAGGAGGAGTTATAGAAAGTGGTTATATGGGGTAATAGGAGGAAGGGAGAAGGTGTAGGGGAATTCCCCTCTGTCAGTGAATACATTAACATCGCATTCTCTGTACATTGTGTGGTTTGTTTGAGCTTTTTAGACATCGAAAGTGTTCAAAGTATTTCTGCCTTTGTACCACTCGCCTGTGGGGCCTGAGAAATGTTCGGGTGTCACAGCTTGTCAGGTCCCTGCGTGCGCTCGCGGGACACACTGACGTATCACCTGTCCGCTAACTCACCCGGCTGGAATGTGCTGCAGATCTGGTTCGGCCAGTGAAGAAGAAGGACGAGGAAGATCCGGTCAGTGTCTCTCTCAGGCCCCACTAAATTAAGTCTAGATCTCTGAATTTTGTGGGGGGGGGGGGGGCCCTATTGTTACATATAAGGCATTTTGTGGCATGTAAGTCAATGATACAGCCTTTTAAGTGATAATCCCAATAATGCTTATGGCATTATGTATAGGGGTGTGACCCCAAGGTTTGGTATGGAGAAGTTTGGAGGGCATTATATATGTGTAAGAGGGTGATTCTATTGAAGTCTGCTAGTTAAAATTAAATCCTTGATGGAGAAGGATTTAGGAGTGCTTGTAGACAGCAGGCTTAGCAATAGTGCCCAATATCAGGCAGTAGTTGCAAAGGCAAACAAGATCTTATCTTGCATTAAACGGGCAATGGATGGAAGGGAAGTAAACATAATTATGCCCCTTTATAAAGCATTAGTAAGACCACACCTTGAATATGGAGTACAATTTTGGACACCTCTCCTTAGAAAAGACATTCTGGAACTAGGGAGTGAGCAGAGAAGAGCCATCAAATTAATAAAGCAGGTGGACAATCTAACTTATGAGGAGAGGCTAGCTAAATTAGATTTGTTTATATTAGAAAAGAGGCGTCTAAGAGGGGATATGATAACTATATACAAATATATTCGGGGACAGTACAAGGAGCTTTCAAAATAACAATTTATCCCAAGGGCAGTACAAAGGACTCGGGGCCATCCCTTAAGGTTGGAGGAAAGGAGATTTCACCAGCAACAAAGGAAAGTGTTATTTACAGTAAGGGCAGTTAAAATGTGGGATTCATTACCTACGGAGACGGATGGCAGATACAATAGATTTGTTCAAAAAAAGTTGGACATCTTTTTAGAAAGGAAAGGTATACAGGGATACACCAAATAAGTAAACATGGGAAGGATGCTGATCCAGGGAGTGATCTGATTGCCAATTCTTGGAGTCAGGAAGGAATTTATTTTTCCCCTCATGAGATGTCATTGGATGATGTGACTCTGGGGGTTTGTGTTTGCTTTCCTCTGGATCAATATACTGTAAGTATAGATATGGAATAAAGGGGGCTATGCACTAAGCTCCGAGCTTTCGCGCCGGCCTGAAAAAAATTAGCACGCCCGATAAAAAAATGAAGCCGGCGGCGCGATTCACTAAGGCCCTCAGCCCATTTTTTATCGGACGTGCCCAAAACTGGCTTATCGTGCGTGCAATGTATTTTCCCCCTGCTATCGCACTTAAACTTCCCGTACGCTAGCTGATAGAAAAAAAAGCCGCTTGTAAGATTTGCATGGAGATTTGCCATCTCCATGCAAGGCTGTTACAGGCGATCGTACAATAAATAAATACATTTTAATTATAGTGTACATGGACAGGGGGTCTCCCGAGCTGAACCGCATTGGTTTCAGGTCCGAGGACCCCCTACTTCAGGAGATACAGGCCCCGTTATGGGGTGCCGGTATCCCCTGCAGAATTTCAATGTCCCGGTCACGTGACGTGGACGCTTGAAAGTGCAGGGGATACCGGCACCCCATAACGGGGCCTGTATCTCCTGAAGTAGGGGGTCCTCTGACCTGAAACCAAGCGGGTCAGCTCCGGAGACCCCCTGCACATCTACACTATAATTAAAATGTATATTTAAAAAAGAATAACAAACACATCATACCACGCCCCTCCCGCCCTCCGTCCCTAATGCATAGAGTACAATAATGTGCAAAATAACTATTATCCAGATAGGGTAATAGATTATTTGCCCATTATTAAACACTGCTTAGCATACCTAAATAAAGTCAATAAAAACAGCAGGCAGACTAATCCAATGAATACAAGCAGTAACAACATCAACAATGAATTAATGAAACCATTAACCAATGAAACCAATAATTCCTAAACAACGTCAAAATGGAATCGGTAACACTAACCAATCAAACCAATTAATTACAACAACATTAATAAATGTAAACATTAAAAGACAAATAAATACATTCAAACAACCTCTGAAAGAACCATAAAACGCATTAGCCAACATAATACAACATTAACTACAAACGAACACCAATCGCAAACATTTTATTACATTAAGCAGGAAAAATACAAACAATGACATCCACATAAGAAACTGACATTAAAAAAACCAACAGCAATACCAAGCCAGAAATGCCCCCCAAATATTGTAATAATAATAATGTATTAATCTGTACCCTAAAGTGGTACAGATTAATATATTATCAGTCAATGTGCCTCCCCCAAAAAATCAACAATCACATCCAATGAAAAAACCTGTAAAAAAAGACATTTACAAACATTGAATATATTACTTACCATTAGAAGCGGTGGCCCTCCGACTCCCGGGGTAACAGGAAGCTCACGTACCTTGAAGCCCTCCAACAGCATCCGATGCCATCGCCATGATGATCCGGCTCAGGTACCCCAATCTTCTGTTTTCTTTCTTTAATCACCTTCTTCTATTTTCATCTGTCACCATTTCTTGTTCTTCTTTATCTTCTTTCTTCATCTGTCAATCCAAAATACCCCATGTTAAATCTCAGCCAATGCTGTCTCGTCGGCTTCTTGGGCTCAAATGAGGCGTCACGGCCTTAAATAGGGCTTGTGATGTCACATTTAGCCTCAAAATGGTTAACAGCCACCTGATTGGCTGTTCAAACCATGTTCCGACTTTAATTTTATTTTTTTGACATGACGTCACTTAAAGGGAATGATGCCAGCCAATCAGAATGGCTGTGCTTCATTTGCCTTTAAGATGATGTCACGAAGCCGGCGTCACATGGTATTTCAGCCAATCAGATTTTGGGAACCAATTCCACACTCTGATTGGCTGAAATACCATGTGACGCCGGCCATCTTGGATTTCGTGACGTCATCTTAAAGGCAAATGACACAGCCAATTCTGATTGGCTGGCATCATTCCCTTTAGTGACGTCATTCAAAAAAATAAAATTAAGCCAATTGTTAACCATTGTGAGGGTAAATGTGACATCACAAGCCCTATTTAAGGCAGTGACGCCTCATTTGACCCCAAGAAGCCGACGAGACGGCATCGGCTGGGATTTAACATGGGGTATTTTGGATTGACAGATGAAGAAAGAAGATAAAGAAGTTCAAGAAATGGTGACAGATGAAGATAGAAGAAGGTGATTAAAGAAAGAAAAAAGAAGATTTGGGTACCTGAGCCGGATCCTGATGGCGGATGGCATCGGATGCTGTTAGAGGCCTTCAAGGTACGTGAGCTTCCTGTTACCCCGGGAGTCGGAGGGCCACCGCTTCTAATGGTAAGTAAGATATTCAATGTTTGTAAATGTCTTTTTTTACAGGTTTTTTCATTGGATGTGATTGTTGATTTTTTGGGGGAGGCACATTGACTGATAATATATTAATCTGTACCCCTTTAGGGTACAGATGAATACATTATTATTACAATATTTGGGGGGCATTTCTGGCTTGGTATTGCTGTTGGTTTTTTTAATGTCAGTTTCTTATGTGGATGTGATTGTTTGTATTTTTCCTGCTTAATGTAATAAAATGTTTGCGATTGGTGTTCGTTTGTAGTTAATGTTGTATTATGTTGGCTAATGCGTTTTATGGTTCTTTCAGAGATTGTTTGAATGTATTTATTTGTCTTTTAATGTTTACATTTCAGTAATGTTGTTGTAATTAATTGGTTTGATTGGTTAGTGTTACTATTCATTTTGAGTTGGTTTAGGAATTAATTGGTTTCATTGGTTAATGGTTTCATTAATTCATTGTTGATGTTGTTACTGCTTGTATTCATTGGATTAGCTGCCTGCTGTTTTTATTGACTTTATTTAGGTATGCTAATGCAGTGTTTAATAATGGGCAAATAATCTATTATCCATATCTGGATAATAGTTATTTTGCACATTATTGTACTGTATGTGTTAGGGGGGTGTATTTAGTTAGAAATATTGTTTAGTATTTTTGTTGGCACAACATTGGTACCGCAGGCCCGCGGGTACCCCGGGACTCCCGCGGGGACCTTGGGACGGCTGCGGGGTCAGCCGGGGACAGCTGCGCAACCCCCCGGCCTCCCTCAGGGACCCCTGTGGGGTCAGCTGGGGACACCCACCGGCCTGTTGTATGGGTTTTGCGTCTGCAAAAAGGTATACAAAGAATTTTTTCTAAGTCCAGCTTTTTTTATCACCTGCCTTTAGCTGGTGAGCTTTATTCAGCGCAACTTTCACCTACGATCAGTGTGCGTTGCTTAGTGAATCCCGCAGAAGGGCAGGATTCAGCGCAAACAGCTGATCGTACGATCAAAGTTGGACTTTGAAAAAATTTAAAGAAAAAGCCCGTTTTAGAGCCTGTTTGCGCGGCTTTGTGTATAGCGCTCGGCGGAACTTCACGTTCTAAAAGCACTTTGCGCTCTTAAAACGACTTATCACTGCTTAGTGCATAGCCCCCAAAGTATCTGTTGTCTAAATTTAACCTGATGGATGCATGTCTTTTTTCAACCTCATCTACTATGTAACTATGTAACTATGTAACTATGTAACTATGTAACTATGTAACTATGTAACTATGTAAAACGACCTGTGCAAGATGGGGAACTCTATAGGGACAAGTGTAAGGCCTCGTCCAGGGTTCCGGCGGGCGTGCGGAGGCGCGCTGAGGCTCAGGGAAAGCGGGTGCTTTCCCTGGCCTTAGACAGCGCGCCGTCAGGGGGCGTGTCGGGGGCGGGCCGGTGACGTCACGGAGCTGGTTCGCCCTCATTGGGTCGAACCGCTCACGTGACCGGCCCTGCGCTCCGGCAAGCGCGTGATTTTAAAAATTACCTATGACCTACGCTTCCGCTCTCATTGCGGCTGTAGGGGCTCACAGGTAAGTGCAAGCGCGCCTCAGCACGGCTCAGCGCTTAAGCGCTGACCACGGCCGAGGCCTAACTCTATAGATGAGTGTGTAAGACGGGGATCCTATGAAGGTCTCCACGGGGCAGTTAATATGTGGAAGAGGGTGAGGCCTACAATTCAGAAGGGAGATCATATAAAATTCTCTAGGGACAAAATAGGTGTCTACGAGTGCGATCCTATTAAATTCCATAGAGGCAACATATGGGTTTCAGATGGTAATCCCATTTTAGGTTATGGTGCAACAGATGTGTGGAACAAGGTGATAGTATTAAAGTCTATACGGGCAACAGATACAAGTGTGTAGGCGGGTAATCCTATTACCATCTATGGGGACAAGTGATTAGTGTGTAAGAGGGCGAACCTCCTTTTTAGAAGGATGAGTATATGAACATCTGTTTGGGCAGAACATGTTTGATCCTATTTGTGAGAGGGCCTTTCCCCGGTTTAAAAAAGGCAGCACACATAAAGCCTGTCAGTAGCAGAGGAATCCAGCAGGGAGCTGGTTAATGTCAGCTTGAGTCAATTAGCCAGTCCAACTGGCTCATCAAGCAGGTTTACAAGGGTGCTGCACAAACTGCATGGGTTCTCTAGCACAGAGGGACTGTGCTGCCAGAGAGATCCCCCCACCCCCAGGAAAAAGATCTCTCTAGCACTTAAGAAGTGTGTGCTGCCAGAGAGAGATCCCAGGGAACCATACCCTCTATTCCTGGGTATAGCCGACCCTGGAACCCGCCAGAGGGTGCACGCGACGGACCCCGACCCGGACTCATGTAAAGAGCCCCCTGCTTACAGGTACCTCTTTGGATTTGGGGGTCAGAGGTTGGTAAGTGCCCCGCAGATAGTGACTGGGAAGTGGGAGTTAGCCCTTACAAAGGGTAGCCCTGTTTTACTTGTTTCGCATGATGTGAAGCTGTGCTGTTTAAAGCCACGGGCTAAATAGGAGCCAATGTTTATTTTCCTTCTGCACTTGTCTCCTACACTATCCAATTCTATATGGGCGACAGATGTGTGAAAGAGGGTTATTCTGAGGGGGACTAATGTTTATCCCAATTTTAAGAAGATGCTTCCACGGAAGTCTCAGGGAGGACTGAGATGCCTACTGCCGGGTCCATGTCACTAATCCAGCACCCCGGGCTTTTCCACCGGTCTCGGCACAAACACTCACCGTCTGTCCGGACGCAGTCTCCAGTGTATAATTCTCCTCAAAGTCCCACTTTGGCTCAGCCGTGAAATCCAAGGCTCTCAAGGGTTTCCTTCGGTTGGTGGCAGGAAATCTGTGTCTGTTTAGTGTCGTCGTGTGAGAGTTACGACTAGTGGTCATTTTGGCATGGAGATGGGTGGAAGTAACATTTCTTAGTGAAACATTTCGACTGGTGGTCGTTTTGGGATGAATATGAACAGAAGTAACTTTTCTGAGCTCAGCATTACCACTGGTGGTCGTTTTGGGATGGGTATTAGGGGGAGTAACTTTTCTGAGCTCAGCGTTACCACTGGTGGTACTTTTGGGATGGGTATTAGGGGGAGTAACTTTCCTGAGCTCAGCGTTACCACTGGTGGTAGTTTTGGGATGGGTATTAGCGGAAGTAACTTTTCTGAGCTCAGCATTACCACTGGTGATAGTTTTGGGATGGGTATTAGGGGGAGTAACTTTCCTGAGCTCAGCGTTACCACTGGTGGTAGTTTTGGGATGGGTATTAGGGGGAGTAACTTTTCTGAGCTCAGCGTTAACACTGGTGGTAGTTTGGGGATGAATATTAGGGGTAGTAACTTTTCTGAGCTCAGCGTTACCACTGGTGGTACTTTTGGGATGGATATTAGGGGGAGTAACTTTTCTGAGCTCAGCGTTAACACTGGTGGTACTTTTCGGATGGATATTAGGGGGAGTAACTTTTCTGAGCTCAGCGTTACCACTGGTGGTAGTTTTGGGATGGATATTAGCAGAAGTAACTTTCCTGAGTGCAGCGTTAACACTGGTGGATGTTCTAGAGAAGACTTGAGCAGAAGACACTTTTCTGGGTGTAACGTTCCAAACTCCTGGCCTCGTCGGTGTGTCTGGATGACGTTTCTCTGGACTTTTGACAGTCGGTTCAGTATCCCCGGTGCCTTGTTCAGATTCACCCTCTTCTCCACGTGTAGGTGAGATGTGAGCTCCACTCAGGCCCTGTAGTCCTGGTCCCATGGCGATTGACCTGACATCATCAGTCTGCCTGCTCAGGAAAAGCAGAAAGAGCACTTCAGTTAAGCCCTTCGCTGTCAGAAGGTGTGTTACCTGTAGTTATTAAAAAGCATATTCAAGTGATAAACAGTTAAAAACATAACGGTACACAGCCATCATGATACCCCTCCATGATGTCATTTAGGGTACAGCAAGTTCCAGGTGTGTAAATTTCAGAAACCTTTCTACCCTTTAAATGATCTAGCACCCGGGTGGGTAACTCCAGTCCCCAAGGGCCACCAACAGGTCAGATTTGGAGGATATCCCTGCTTCAGCACAGGTGACTCAATCAGTGGCTCAGTCGTCAAATACACCACCTGTGCTGAAGCAGGGATATCCTTGAAACATGACCTGCTGGTGGCCCTTGAAGACTGGAGTTGCCCGCTCCTGATTTGGCAGCACGAGACGATACATCACTGCTAAAGAAACGCAGGGTATTATTCTAGAACAGCGATTCCCAACCTTATTCACACGGCGCTCCCCCCGCCAGAAAATATTTGTTCCCACGAACCCCTAATGAATAAATCTTATCGCCATCTCATCAGACTAACACACTGTGTGACCGCTCCCAGGCAGTATAGTGTCCTGAGCTCGCGGGGGGAACACACGCTTAATAATCCCCCCAAACCGCCCCTCAGTGTGTGCAGGCAGCATGGGGGGGTATCGCCGTCACTCACTGCAGGAGCTTCCAAAGTCACGCCCCACAATGCCTTGCTGCTGTGGATGCAAAGCATTGTGGGGAGAGATTTTGGAACTCCTGCTGTATGTGACAGCAAATTCCCCCTCCCCCCCCCCCCCCACGCTAAGGTGCTTTTTTAACCAAATTGAATGTTTCTGATATTTTCCAGTTTTATGTGTTAAAAAAAAACAAAAAAAACTAATGAGCCTGGCAGAATTAGACCTGCACTTACAGTACATCTACGCCTGGATTTCGGCCAGTGTAAATAGGCTCGCAATGTGTTTTACACGCTACATTTGTCATTAATATCTTGACATTCAGTTTTTATTTGCGTTGTGGGTGTGTGTTTGTTATTCTTGAGACTGCCAGAGGGAGATCGGAACTGAATTTATCCTGCGCTTAAAGTTTTGACACATGTCCGCGTCCCTTAATTCTCGCATTCAGTTATAACCATTTCACTTGCGCCGAACACATCCTACAGAAGCAGAGATGCCAGTTTGAAGCTTATCGGCATGCCCACTATTCTTTTAATTTGTTTTTTTTAGAGTTCTAGGATTGAAGCAGGGGGTCTCCGGGAGCTGACCCCAATTAATTTCAAGAAAACGTGATGACGTACAGTAGCACTCCGGGCAAAGAGGCAAATTCAGACCGTCACGGGTCTGGTCCCAGACTGAGTGAATATCAAAACTCTGCAAGCTTTATTGACAAACACCCATAACAAGTGTACATGGATCCAACTCGCACAAAGTAGCCCAACGCGTTTCATGCTGCCCACAGCGCTATATCAGGGGCTCTACTAAGATGGAGGGACAAACAGGATGTTTAAATACCCGGATGCTCCCGGTTAAGGCGGCTATTAAAAAAGCCCTAATGTAATGTTCAGGATAAAGCGGGCAACGGCGTGAAATGCGTAGGTGGTCCTACTGTTGTACCGATGCTATGACCAAATAAACATTTTTTTATGGTGGTCACCCTTTCTCTGTCTTATTGACTTGTGGTGCCCTCGCTTTATTTTTTGTTTAAATACCTTCCAGTTTAAAATGACAATGCAGTAAAATCGACAATATCGAGGAGCGGCTCAGTGAGTACAGACACTGACTGGCACTGAGTATGAAGCAGGGGAACCTGGGAGAAGGAGCAGCTCAGTGAGTAAAGACACTGACTGGCACTGAGTGTGAAGCAGGGGAACCTGGGAGAAGGAGCGGCTCAGTGAGTACAGACACTGACTGGCACTGAGTGTGAAGCAGGGGAGCCGGGTTTAATTCCCGGTGTCGGCTCCTTGTAACCTTGGACAAGACACTCTATCTCCCTGTGTCTCAGGCGTCACAAACATAGATTGTAAGCTCCACGGGGCAGGGACCTGTCTGCAAAATGTCTCTGTAAAGCACTGCGTAAAACTAGCAGCGCTATACAAGAACACGCCATTATATTATTATTGGTAGTAGTATTATTATTAGCAGAGTGAGTGGAATGAGTATGAGATCGGGAGGAGGAGCGTTCTGGATAGAAACCAGGTCGGATTATCAAAGAAATGAAATATCCCACCGCATACAACTGTACTGTGAAGCCGTGTTAACGTCCGACCTCTACATTCTTACCGACGCTGGCAATCGTTTGGCGCTCCTGTTATAAACCTGTCCAAATGCTGCTTGTGTGCCTAACGAAATGGCCGCCTTTCAGTTCCAATCAATCCTGCAGTCCGTGTAACTCAGCAGCTACAATGTATTCTTAAATTACTAAGGTAACATTGACAATTGTTACAGTTTGCAGCTCAAATTGCTGGGAACATTAGCAACAAATGATGCCAAACAGGAAAGTGTTGCAAACATCTTGCACTGCTGGGGAGGTGGGATACACCTGCTATAGAAATGAAAGGATGCTCAGCGTATTAAAGCTGCAGTCTGTACTATGAGAAAATACGTGTAGCATTTTTTTAAAACAAATATGACATTTTTAATGTATTATAATGTAACAAGCATTTTTTGTTTCTATAGCAAATATTTACAAAGTCACGGAAAGCCTATACACCTGTGCAGCCATTTAGTGAGCCCCACGAGCCGAATCTTCGCCACTCGATCACAGGAGAACAGATCGATCGGCAACTTAGCTAATTACTTATCATTGTGTGGATTGTATTGATGCACATATTAAAAGGGGGGAAATTAAAATGAAAACAAAAAAACCAGCAGCTTGGACGGCAGCTTTAATACTCATTCAATTAAAACAGTCACTGATAAGCTAATACTACAGAAAGGATTTATTAAAAAGAAAACATATATAATTTCACATGTTTTGCTGCCTTAACTCAACAGGACAGGCTGAACATGAAGGCGATGGGGACCCACGGCCGTGTCTTACCTTCGGGGGTACAGCTGCACTTCCTTGGGGTGCCGGAAAAAGTGGAGCAGCACGAGGATCGCGATATTCACGGCAGAGAGACAGAGGTACCACTTAAGGCGGCTAAACCTCATTGTTTCGGGCGAGAGGACACCCGCTCATGTTGTGCAGGTGTGTCGCTGTGTGCAGGCTCCCCGGCCCATCCCCTGCCTGCCCTGGAGATATATACGCTGGACCCGTCTTGGAGGCAGTGAGGAGGGAGGTTGGGTAAATATGGACGGCAGATTTTAAAGTGCTACTCATGTAACCCTGTGTTTGCATTTTTACTGATACACCCACAATTTAAACACAGCAAAGTTTGTTATTTCTTTTTTTTTTTTTTATCTACACTCAGTTTAAGTTTGGTGATCCGGAAAATTAGGGAGGTGTGGAGGGTAGGGTAACTTAACCTCTGAGGTGCCGGACGGGACAGCAATGGGCTGCTCGGCAAAGCGTTCCTTTCCCTTCTAGATTAGATTGTAAACTCTATGTTCCTGATTGCTAGGGAATAGTTATATATGGCGCAATAGGAGGAGTTATAGGGAGCGGTTATATGGGGTAATAGGAGGAGTTATAGGGAGCGGTTATATGGGGCAATAGGTGGAGTTATAGGGAGCAGTTATATGGGGTTAATAGGAGTTATAGGGAGGGGTTACATGGGGCAATAGGAGGAGTTATAGGGAGCGTTATATAGGGTAATCGGAGGAGTTATACAGTAAGGGAGTGGTTATATGGGGCAATAGGAGGAGTTGTAGGGAGCGGTTATATGGGGCAATAGGAGGAGTTATAGGGAGAGATTAAATGGGGCAATATGAGAAGTTTTAGGATGCGGTTATATAGGGCAATAGGAGGAGTTATAAGGAGCGGTTATATGGGCAATAGGAGGAGTTATATGGAGGAGTTATATGGGGTAATAGGAGGAGTTATAGGGAGGAGTTATTAGGGAGGGGGTATAATGGGGTGGTAATAGGAGGAAGTTATAGAGGAGTTATATGGGGGTATAGGAGGAGTTATAGGGAGGAGTTATATGGGGTAATAGGAGGAGTTATAGGGAGGGGGTATATGGGGTAATTTATTACATTTTTTAATGAAGTGGGAATGAACAATGGTAGGAACTATGTAGAGATACTCATCGGCATTATACAACGGGGATACAGTATGTGGAGATACTCAGTACCATTAAGCAGTGCAGCATGTTCTGTTTAGGAGACTGTCAAGTTTACAGATACAGTACTCGGCATCACTGTATGTGTGATTGTTTCCCTTTGTGTCCTCTTTAACCCACGAAGGGCCAAACAGGGTCTCATAACACCCTGCTTAACAACACCCAACTACATGACCCCCCCTCCCCCCTCCCAATAGATTGGTCATCACAGGTATATATCAGGAGCTGCCAATCAAAGTGGGGTGGGGGAGCTTAGAACCAAGAAGGAGGGGCCAGAAAACTCCCAATAGTTGTTTCCAACTATATCTAAATATAAATACGCCGCCCAAACACCGGGTTCCATGACAGAAGACACAGCCCTGCAGCAAACGTGACCAACAGGATATATTGTCCATAATGACCGCTGCGTCTGCCCACTGAGGCACAGCCCTGACGATGAGGGGGCTCAGCTCCAGCCCCCAATGCCCCCAACCGGTCAGGTATTCAGGATACCCCAGCTTCAGCACAGCTGGCTCAATCAGAGGCTCAGTCGAAGACTTAGGCTGCGGCCCCGCTGGCGCTGACCGCGCTCATGCTTCAGAGCGGTGACGTCACCAGCTCTCCATGCACGAGCGCCGGGTGTCCTGGCTATTTTGGAAGTGCGCTCGGATGGGGGGGGGGGCATTGCGGGCAAATTGAGCGCGCTCGAAAGTTAATGTTAAAGCTGGTCTTTCTCCTAGTAGAGGTAAATGAGAATTTTAATCCTAATAGAGGTATATTAGTATTTTATCTGGCAGTGTTAGGACCTGTGAACTGGGTCTGCCTTGCCGTGGCATTGCCGTGGACTTGCCGTGGCTCACAGGCTTACAACGCTTTGGCCAAAGGGTTAAACTAAATGGCCCTTTTTCAAGAGATTATATAAGAATTTTACTGTGTATTTTTGTCACATTGGATGTAGCATTGGGCTTCTCTGTGGCTTGCTGTATACCGTATACACCTACCTTAAAGAGAAATTTTGAAATAAGAAAAGTGAACCTGTAATGAATCTTACTCCACCATATACTGTGACACTGCCAGGGCCATTTTAATAGATATAAGTTGCTTCAGGCCTACTGTTATCAGACTGGAATGGAGGACAGCATATTTAAACCCCCAGATTTAACTGAGGTAGATAAACTCACAGGTATATAAACCCAGTAACGCTTTTATCTAGCGCTAAGATAATACAGAACAAAATACTAGGAGGCTTCACACAGTAAAATTAAATGAAAATAGAGAAACGCACGCACACATATATAGATATATAGATAATGGCGTATCTAAGAATTCTTTAAAAAAAAACATGGCTGACGGGGGGAGCAGCATGCTGACTAATAACAAACCAGGTGTAAAGGGCTGAAATATCCCCCCCCCCCCCGACGCTGACCCTGGGGAGGAGGGGAGGAGAGCAGGTTCTCACTTGGGATACCAGCCTGCAAAGGGTGATGTGTTCTCATTTGGGGAATAGAGGCCTCATCCCCATAGATATTGGATGGACATTTAAGCTACGCTTCCAAGTAGAAGCAAGAGGTGTTAATCGCGCTGTGTTCCTATTCACCTGTCAAGGCTCCAAATTATTCTGCAACCTGGAGATCCTTAAACCGTGCGCCATGTTATTTTACTGTTGAAGACCAAGGAGAAATACCACTGACCGGATATCAAAAATAGAAAGGTTCTTCCCCTTCGCGGCGGGAAGGAAATCCTTGTTTTTGAGTAAGTGAAGGTCCCTAACTACATCACAATATCTAGATACCAAGAAGCCAGCCTATGTGCTGCAGAGAAGAAGAACCTCTGAACAAACGTTACAACCGTTAAAGGTTATTCCCACCCACCGATGTTTGAGCAAGCGCCGGCTCCAAGCTACTCTACAACCTCGAGATACTAAAAATGTTGACTATGCTGTTTTGCTACTTAAACTGGCCTTCGGACAAGGAAGAAATACCTCGGCCCAAATATTACAAATGTATAATGGGTTTTCCCCCCTGGGCCCTCAGAGACCAATGTGATTGTTTACGAGTAAATTCAGGTTCCAAACAAGACAGCAATCTTTGGGTACTAGAATTGTTGAATAAGTTGTTTTACTATTTAAGTCGGTTTGCGCACAGGGAAGAAATACCCAATATTAGAACTGAATAGACGATTACTCCCCATTGCCTGGAGAGCACAATCATGTTGTTAAGTTAT
This sequence comes from Ascaphus truei, assembly GCA_036426205.1. Taxonomy (NCBI): domain Eukaryota; kingdom Metazoa; phylum Chordata; class Amphibia; order Anura; family Ascaphidae; genus Ascaphus; species Ascaphus truei. Next base: position 18,164 of record WSYH01004445.1, on the reverse strand, counting down.
TATTTTTCTTTTTTCCCTAATCTGAGCACTTTTTTCAGCAGACAGAGTGTTCTTGCAATAGGACACACGCGTGACCCTGGCCGTCACCCCCCCTACCCCCAAAAATGTATTCCCCCCGAGAGAAATGAGAACGATGCCTATCAGACAGAATTTCTGTTCCCAGCTAAGCTCAGAGGAATACCATGTTAGCCCAATAGTTACGTTCCCCCTGTCTGTCCTCCCTAACCCCTGTACTCCATCTAACAGACCACGTCGTGTAACTAGCACTGTGGTCATACAGTAGGGTTACTCAATGCGCCGGATTGTAAAAGAAAAGGTGGCCCTATGGAAACGAACCCAAAACCTAAACAACCCAAACTAAATACAGAATGAGTTCAACAATTATATCGCACAATGTAAAAAGCCTAAAGAGGCCGGCAAAGTGACGCGCGGAACGCACAGATTACAGAGCGCAGTGGGAAGGCTTTTATTTATGGACACCATGTGAGTGCAAAACCATGTGTGTGTTTTATTAAAGCTGTGCTTCTCTGCGGGCGTTTTGTGCGCTTTCTCTTTTTTCCTTTCCTAACACTACTGTACTTGGGAATTAAGCAAAGCAAATCAATAGTAACAACGTGTACAATGTCTAATTACCCAGCACCACGGAGGCACCTCTGAGACGATCTGATTAAACAGGCGGAATATCCACGTTCGTGGCTGGGAACGATATACTCCGTTAAAATGAATTTACTCCCTAGAACACTGTATTGGTTTAGATCCCCGACCCATTCCAATAAATCAAACAGAACAAATACAGATCTCCGACTTTGTCTGGGACAACAAAAAGCCCAGAAGGAAACAAAGCACTTCGTACAGACCAACCAGTGAGGGTGGCCGAGCACTCCCGAACGTGCCAGCATATTACCGAGCAGCCAGTGAGGGCGGCCGAGCACTCCCGAACGTGCCAGCATATTACCGAGCAGGCAGTGAGGGGGCCGAGCACTCCCGAACGTGCCAGCATATTACCGAGCAGGCAGTGAGGGTGGCCGAGCACTCCCGAACGTGCCAGCATATTACCGAGCAGGCAGTGAGGGTGGCCGAGCACTCCCGAACCTCCCTAACGTGCCAGCATATTACCGTACAGCAGCAGTGGGGTTGGCCGCGCACTCCCAACGTGCAGCATATTACCCTGGCAGTCATGTGAGGGTGGCCGCATCCCCGAACGTGCCAGCATATTCCAAAAAAGATAAAAGGCCAGCATTGAGGGGGCGCCGAGCACTCACAACTTCCAGCATATTACCGAGCAGCCGTGAGGGTGGCCGGCACTCACCGAACGTGCCCCGCATATTACCTATGCAGTCATGGGGTGGCCGAGCCATCCCGAACGTGCCAGCTTTACCTCGACACACATTGAGGGCGGCCGAGAGCACTCCCTAACGTTGCCACATATTACGCAGGGCAGTGCGGGCGGCCTAGCACTCCGAACGTGCTACATGAGCCAGGCATATTGAGCCGAGACGCTGCAGCATTGTCAGGCTTAGGGCGCCGAGCACTCCCGAACGTGCCAGCATATTACCAGAGGCAAGAGTGCGGTGGCCGAGCACTCCCGAACGTGCCAGAATATTACCGAGCAGCATGGGGCCTGAGCACTCGATACCTTCTCAGCATATTACCGGCGAGCATGATGGTGGCCGCGCCCCTCCGAACGTGCCAGAATATTCGAGGCAGACCAGTGAGTGCTGGAAGGCTCCGCACTCCCGACGTGCCAGCATAGTTTAGCCGAGCAGCAGTGAGGGTTGCCGACACCTCCCTACATTCCAGCATAATCCGAGGCAGGGCAGGTGAAGTGTGGCCGGCACTCCCGAACTTGGCCAATATTACCATGAGCATGATGGCCGCGCTTCCCCCCAACGTGCCGCATATTACCAGAGAGGCGTGAGGGTGGCCCGAGCACTCCCGAACGTGCCAGCCCTACCGCTGACGGCGCCTTACCCCGAAGCAGCACCCAAAGACATGGGAGTGGCCGAGCACTCCCGAACCTGCAACATATGACCAAAGTCCAGTGGAGGGTGGCCGAGCATCCCAAACTGCACAGATATTACAGAGCATGGCTTAGTGTGGCCGACGCACTCCAGCTCAGATATACCATGCATGGTGGATGACCGACGAACGTGCGCATTAGAGCGCAGTGAGGGTGGCCGAGCACTCCCGAAGTGCCAGAATATACCCGACAGGCAGTTGAGGGTGGCCGATCACTCCCGAACGTGCCATCATATTACCTCGAGCAGCCGTGAGAGGTGGCCGTAGCACTCCCGAACGTGCCCTAGATATTACCGCAAGGGCAGTGATAAGGTGGCCGATCACTCCCGCAACTTGCCGCATATGTACCCGAGCGCGCATGTGAGGTGTGGCCGATACACATCCCTGACGTTCCAGCAATATCACGGAGCCATCTGAAGGGTGCGAGCACTCCCGAACGGCCCGACATATTACCCTGATCAGGCATGAGGTTGCCGAGCACTCCCGAACGTGCCAGCATATTACCGAGCACGGCCAGTGAGGTGCGGCCAGTCACTCCCGAACGTGTCTCGCTATATCCCGAGCAGGCAGTGAGTGGCCGAGCACTCCCGACGTGCCAGCATATTACCGAGCAGCACGGATCACTGAGTGCTCGAACCGAGCACAGTGGCGCAGCACTCCCGAACGTCGCTATCCCAGAGATCAGTATCGCCTGAACGTCAATCCGAGCACCAGTGAAGGTGGCCGAGCACTCCCGCAACGTGCTAAGCAAATTTACAAGGAGCCGTGAAGGTGGCCAATCACTCCCGAACAGCTCCGACTACTTACCGAGCAGGCAGTGTAGGTGGCCGAGCACTCCCCCGACGTGCCAGCATACTTACCAGAGGCGTGAGGGTGCCGAGCACTTCCCGAACTGTCAGAAATATTACCGAGCCGGCAGTGAGGGCAGCCGAGCACTCATCCGAACGTCTTCGCCAGATATATTACCGAGCAGCCAGTGAGGGGTGGCCGAGCACTCCCAGAACAGGCAGTGCCAGCATATTCCTACCGAGCAGATCAGTGAGGGTGCCAGCACTCCCGAACGTAGGCAGCATATACCAGAGCACCAGTGAGGGGGGCCGAGCACTCCCTAACGTGCCAGAATTACTCGACATCCAGTGGAGGGTGGCCGTCAAATCCGAACTTGCCAGCATATTACCGAGCAGGCAGTTGAGGTGAGCCGACACTCCCTAACTTGCCAGCAAAAAAATAAAAAAAATTTTTTTACCGATCAGGCTGATGGTGGCCGAGCATCCCGAACATCCCTAATATTACTAGCGCCATTGAGGGTGCCGGCAACCTCCGAACGTGCAGCATATTAACCGAGGCAGGCAGTGCGGGGGCCGCCACTCCCAACGTGCCCGCATATTACCGAGAGGCAGTGAGGGTGGCCGAGCACTCCCAAACTGGCCATAATCTTACCAAGGATCCATGAGTGATGCGGCAAATCCGACGTGCAGCATATTACCGAGCAGGCAGTGAGGGCACCGAACTCCCTAACGTTCATTCTATTACCTATCAGCAGTGAGGGCAGCCGAGCACTCC
>WSYH01004445.1:0-14575 GCA_036426205.1 Ascaphus truei | reverse complement strand
GTGCCCGAATATTACCGAGCAGGCAGTGAGGGTGGCCGAGCACTCCCGAACGTGCCAGAATATTACCAAGGAGCCAGTGAGGGTGGCCGAGCACTCCCGAACGTGCCAGCATATTACCGAGCAGGCAGTGAGGGCAGCCGAGCACTCCCGAACGTGCCAGTATATTACCGAGCAGGCAGTGAGGGCAGCCGAGCACTCCCGAACGTGCCAGCATATTACCGAGCAGCCAGAATAGGCCAACTGACACTATGGCATGTACCAGAAGAAGAAACGAGATGGGTAGAGATAAAATCCGCAGAAAAGAAACCTCAGAACATCACGTCCCCGTTGTGAGTAAGAGGGAAAGACAGACCATTAGTTGTTGAGACGCACCTAGTACTGAATCACTCAGATTGTGGGAGACACTTCAGTTTAAATATAAACTTACAACTAGGGAGAGAAACGTGACTCGTTTGTTTGGGAATCCGGCCTCGAACCAGGTGTGAGAGCGCAAGAGGGAGGGGGGGATCGGGCGGGCGGGGGGCACCGCGAGTCATGTTCACCCCCTCACCTGGGGCTTATGCTGAACCAAACTGACCCCCTCCGTCCAAGCACAAGGGCAAACAGTGGAGAAGAGCCCTGAGACCACTTTCTGCCCCCCCTGTCATGTATCTCCGGAGCCTGAAAGGGGGGTTGGTCCGCCAAGGGGGCTAAGGTGGAAGCAACAGTAGCCAAACTGGGGGTATACGGGGTAATAGGAGGAGTTATAGGGAGCGGTTATATGGGGTAATCGGAGGAGTTATAGGGAGAGGTTATGTGGGGTAATAGGAGGAGTTATAGGTAGGAGTTATATGGGGTAATAGGAGGAGTTATAGGGAGCGGTTATATGGGGTAATAGGAGGAGTTATAGGGAGCGGTTATATGGGGTAATAGGAGGAGTTATAGAGAGCGGTTATATGGGGTAATAGGAGGAGTTATAGGGAGCGGTTATATGGGGCAATAGGCGGAGCTATAGAGAACGGTTATATGGGGTAATAGGAGGAGTTATAGGGAGCGGTTATATGGGGCAATGTAATGTTATTATTATCGTTGGATAGTAGAAGTTCTGGTATTTTGTGTTAACTTTTCACGGCTTCAGAAACTAACAGATGAAAGTGGTTTGAATTCTGCCCTGTGGGACCTGTCTTTACGTCGCCTATCAGGATAACTGGACAATGATTCCTTTGCGTATATCTTTATTATTTGTCACAGACTTTGCCCCCCCCCCCCCGTTAGGTTCTGTGGTACAGTCTGATGACCCCGGCATAGTCCATTCTGCTCCACAGGTCCCGCTCCAGGAAGAAATCGTGGTTTTCCGAGAACCTCAGGGGCTTTCTCACACGATCGTAATAATATCCGGAGAAATGCTGGTAATTTTCCGTCATGAATCCGTAGGCGTCGACCTGGGGCAAGCGAAATAAATAAGGGTCTTGAGACTGTCCAATCAGAAGGCTCCTTTTCTCTTTTACTTAACCAATATACTGAGGTATAATAAGTTTCTAGGAACCCCTCGTATTGGATCATGGGTTGTCTCAATGCTGAAATGCCCTATAACCTGTCTGGCCAACTGATCCTATTTACACATGAAGAAGAGACCTGTGAGGTTTGGGAAGCTCTGTACATGTGAAGAAGACACCTGTGAGGTTTGGAGCGCTCTGTACATGTGAAGAAGAGAACTGTGAGGTTTGGAGCGCTCTGTACATGTGAAGAAGAGAACTGTGAGGTTTGGGAAGCTCTGTACATGTAGAAGCATAGACCGTGAGGTTAGGGCAGCGCTCTGCTAATATGAAGAAATGAGAACTGTGAGGCTTGGAGCGCTCTTACCTGTAAGAAGAGAACTGTAGTGAGGTTGGAGCGCATGCACATGTGAAGAAGAGAACTGTGAGGTTGTGAAGCATCTTACATGCGAAGAAGAGCTGTAGTTTGGAAAGCTTCTAGCTACATATGTGAAGAAGAGACCTGTGAGGTTTGGGAAGCTCTTTACACTTGATGAAGAGACCTATGTGGTTGGGAATTTTTTGTACACATGAAGAAGAGACCAGTGAGGTTTGCAAAGCTCTGTACATTGCTGAAGATATTTGAGTTTTTGGAGAGCTCCGGTTACAAATGAAGGACGATTATGCGCGCTAGTTTTCCTTACCTTGTCGCAGAGGTGCAAAGCTGTCATTAGAAGCACGGCCCCCACGCTCGGTCTGTACATATACCACCGCGGCCCCTTCAGCTTTTTAGATTTCAGGAACCTGGTAAAATACAGCGTCAATTTCTTGGCCATCCACACGTGTCACCCCAAAAAGCCACCGTTACTATCGTGCTCGTAAACTCAATGGGAACAGGATATCCAAACAGTTATTTCTGAACTAATTTAAGGACTTTTATGTCACAGGGTTGAGGTTTATTTTTTCGCTTGCATCTGAATACTGCACAGAATATTAGCTAAGTGTAAACCCACGACTTTGAAAGTGCGTTGCAATCCGCAGGCAGTGACCTGAGCAAGTCACAAGGGAGTTCCTTTATTAAATGTCTCCAAAAACTATAGCCTATTTCGTCCTAAAAGTGACGCACAGAAGACAAACGATTCCACGCGTCCTGGTGCGCCAACGTATGAAACGGATTTTTATGTGCTGTGCGGCAGAATAAAATGGAGCTAGAGGCGGAGTTTTAGATGTCGCCGGTGGCGCACATATGCAAATCTGTCTAAAAAAAATTCAAGAAATACGGCAAAATTTATTTATTTCTGCCACGTTTTATGTACAGGGCTCCGGACTCTGTCAGCGATATAGAGTATTATTGCTATTATTATAATATCGTCACTCACCGGCATTTGATGTACCGCAGGAAATCTGGGTGAAGAACAAATAACTTCTCCATTTTGTCGTGAAATATTTCTTCCGTTTGGCGTCTAAAGAAAGAGATGAAACGGAGTGGTGGAAAGAGCTACCTTTAATAACGTGATCAAAATTATATTAATTATTATAATTGGAATAATATGCCTGTTAAATATCATTCTTCCAGCTTTGAAGCCCAGCGCCTGCTTTCCAAGTGGAAATATCTTTATTTTCGTAACTCACCTGTAATGTGGCAATCCGTATATTTCTCCCCTAAGCCTTGGACATCACATGCTACTCACTTCCTGTGTCACTGGCCAATTGTGTACGTAAAGAGGTAGAGTTAGAAGGGAGCAGGTGCGCTGGCTCATTATACAAATAGTTGTGGATACATCGGTCACCTCTCACTGATCCCCTGTGAGTCTCACGGATTAGGAATCTTGTGCGTGGTAAAGAGGTAGAGTTAGAAGGGAGCAGGTGCGCTGGCTCATTATACAAATAGTTGTGGATACATCGGTCACCTCTCACTGATCCCCTGTGAGTCTCACGGATTAGGAATCTTGTGCGTGGATAGAAATGATCTGGTGTATACAGGATCCCTGTCTCATGTCCCAGGTGTGTTTATTTATACTTGGATTATATATATATACTGTATCACCATCATACAATGTGTCCACTCCCAATTAAGCGATTTCTACACCAAGACAAATTTCCCTAGCCAATTCCAATCTGGATTTCGCCCCAAACACTCCACTGTAACTACCCACGCTAAAAGTTTGCAATGAAATCCAGTTGTGAATGAAACGGGGACAACTCACTGGCTGCAGTATTCCTAGAGTTTGCAAAGGCTTTTGTTTGACACAGTCGATCATGCTATCCTGCTTAACAAACTCCAGAGCTCTGAGGTGGAAGCTTGCTTTAAACTGGTTTCAGTCCTACCTATCAGGAAGATCCCAACATGTGTCCATCTCAGGCTCTAACTCCAACCCCTGATGTCACCTGTGGTGTCCCGCAAGGCTTCTGTTCTGGGCCCCTACTCTTCTCAGTGTTCATCAATGATCTTCCTTCCACAGCTTGTAAGGAGCCTCAATACCCATGTATGCAGATGACACCAATCCTATACACACAGTCCATAGCCTCTCTGACCTTCAACACATACTTCAGTCTGCTGCTTTTTGAGACTCGAAAACTGGATTTCCCAAAACGTTTTAAAAATTTTTAAACATACAGACTGTAACATGTATTTGGGACCAAGACTAAATTTGTAAAGCTTCCAGTGACTGAGCTCTGATTCAACCAACGCTAACACCCTTACTCAAACCGTCATGTATAGTTTTAAATACCTGGGGCTTATGGTCTGACATTGCATTGCTTCTCCTCACTTACATTCGGGATGCACATTGAATCTCCCTGACAACCAATACTAGCCAAAACTAGGGGTACTTTACAGGAACAAATCCTCCCTAAGTTCTCCTGGTCAGAAGCGTATTGCGCCCAGCAATGCTAATGCCAATTATTGACTTAGGGGAAATAGTATATGGCTGCGGCACCCTCAAACCCACTTAGCAAACTTGACACCCTCTCACAATTCAATTTGTCGTTTTCTTCTCCATGACAACTACAACCACATCACTGCGAAATGCTCAAAAACTAGATTGGTCAGTCACTAGAGTCTAGGCGCAAAGTTCACATTTCCTGTCTTGCCTTTAAAATTCTTCATGGCAAACTACCCGTCTACCTGAACAAGCTCCTCACCCCTACCAACCTGCAGCACCTATCACCTGAGATCAGACTCCTAGGACTATCTCATGGTCCCAACCGCTCAACAAAGTATCCGAGATCAGCCTCCTCCCTTCCGTGCCCCCCAAAACTGGAACCCACCAGAGACTCTCACATCCACCACAAATCTTAAGGTTCCTTTCAAATTCATGCTGTCCTCACATTTTAATCTGGTCTGTAACTGTTTCATACGCTCATAATATATATTTTCTTTAACTGTGCACGCAATGTCTTGTATATAATGTATACCCTGTTCATTTATGTAACTGTATTTGTAACAATGTATTATTTGTTTTACTCTGTGCCCAGGACATGCGTGAAAACGAGAGGTAACTCTCACTGTATTACTTCCTGGTAAAATATTTTATAAATAAATCAGTCCTTGGCGACGCACTGCTGGATGAAGCCTCCCCAAGGATCTTCTAGGTACTGCGGTTGCAGCCTCTCCTCGTTCCTCTAACACATGTTCTGATTCCATCCTCCCATCTTACTTTGGGTCGTCATCTTGGCCTTTTAATCTCTCTTGGAATCCAGTCGAGTACCACCTTCACCCAACCATGGTCATTTCTTCTTGACGATATGTCCGTCCCGTCGCCATTTTAATTTCTTCCCCCCGTTTGGTGATGTCACAGACTTTTATTTGGTTTCGAACCCATTTATTCTTTTTCCTGTCTCTTTGGGTAATACCCAGCATGCATCTCTTCATACTTCTTTGCGTTGTTTGAAGCCTCTGCATTATCTTTGCATTGAGGGTATATATCACATAGCTCTTCACTATCAATAAGCCACTGCTTTACAATAACAGAGCTGCTGGTATACTTCTTACCTGTCTGCAGCGGAAACGCCAGAGTTTATACCTTCTTTATGTAGAAGTAGACCTTTTAACCAGTTGTAGTCTGTCGCTGCCTCTGGCAAATGAAGGTATCGGGTATCCTACAAAATGTTAATGGAGATTTAAAGGACATTAAAATCCCCTTGTAAAAATAAACTGTACATACATAGAACATTTAGTCAAGATAATGCAAAATCTGCAGCCAAGTTCAGAAGCTGTCTCTGAGTGGGGTTTCTGACTTTGCACTTGCTTATCCCCGACTTTGCTGTACAAGCTGGCAACTAGGCAGAGAAAAGCTCAAGGGAGACATCCATGTTTATAAAGGCTAGAATGATAAAAGGGGCACTCTGCGCCTGATTTAGGGTTCAGATCGAGCCACAGAAATAGCGCTGGCGTAAAGAGGTTTGCGCTGCCCCATCGCGATTTCTGAACTACGCCACCGATTTAGAGTCCGGGGCAACAGAGTCGCCAACACCTGAGTGGGGTATGAGGTTAGCGCCATTAGCTATGAGTAATTTTTACGTCTTGCCTTTGCAGGTAGTAATAATTATATCTGCTTAACATTTGTGCTTAATTAATGTAGCCCCCTCTTTGGGGACTACTAGTTCTGTAAAGGGGGTTAATGTTTTAAGGGGTTAAAAGGATGGGTATACTCTGGATTTGCCCCTCCCCTTTCTACTCCGGGGCTAGTGATGTTATGATAGCGCGTGCAAAGGGTGTATATATAGCTCCACCCTATGTTCTAGAAGCAGGTTCTTCAGAGTTCTGACTGGGGGATACTCACTGTGAGTCCTGTAAATAGGTTTGTGTGTGTAGTCATATGTATTAAGATTTGTCCCGTCACCGTTTGGTAGTTTCAGTTAGGCGTGTGCTCTGTGAGATAGCGCCTAGGACGGGGACCTGAAGTTGTAGGAGAGGGATGCCAATTGCCCCGGTCTAATGGGGTGGCCCCTACCGCAGCCTGACCGCCACTGTCCTCACCGGGTTGCCAACACTGCTGCCGTTAGTTATGTAGAGCCTGCCGGTCCAGCGGGTTCCCACCGCATTATATCCTCCCTGCAAGCGGGCTCTACGATATCCTTTATGATGGGTCCTCAAGTTAAGCACCTCGCAAGGGATGAAGGTACGGAGGGTTACATAAAATTAGCTGCAAAAAATCTGCATAGCAGAGGCAAGCTCTGTAACATCATGACGGAGGACACAAGAGAGGAAGTCAAAGTGCTCACGGGGTGCATTCTGGAACATGAGGACCAGCTCTTTGGAAAGGCCTCCATGAGAACCTCAGGGGAGGAGAAAACTGCATTACAAAGGCTTTCTGCAGAAAAAGTCTATGCTAGATCTCCGACCCAGCTCGTGGTGGGAGAGCTGAAGGAAAGATGGCATGGCTACAGGCAGAAGATCAAAGAAAACCTTACAGAATTCTCCAAGCGTGCTTCTGGGAGAGGAGTAGGACCTTCCACTGCAAGCTGTCATGGACACCTTCAACGTGGGCTAAATACCAGGAGTAGACTGTACTGAAACGGGGTTCTCCGTCCTGAGTAAGGTAGGCCAAATCTTTTACACACTTTATACATATACTACAAATCTTCATTACTTCAGGGATGACAACACATCCACACTGGCTCACTATAGATGACCCTATGGATACGGCCATATCAACCCCACAATGCCACACCCTAACTCTTGCAATGCAAGTATTACCGTACTTCTCATACAATCATGTTCTCAGAGTCAAACACAGGCTTGCTTTGGATGTAGAATATCACTTTTATCAGCATGGGATAAGTGCAAATTACATCAGTAGTACCAACAAACCATCGTATAGAACTGCATTAACATTATCTACATATTGTATCTCAATTTGCAAAGACAACATCGGTGGAATCTGAACCCGGAAACGTCAACGTCTCAAGAGGGGTCAAGAAGAGATGGTTGTCCTGAACCTGGACCCAATACAAGAAGAACTTGGTCAAGAGAGGGTCAGCACAGACACGCAACCTGTCCCATCACGAGAATGGCGCCCGACATTGTCAACATATCTACTGTCACTACACAGTCACCCACCTCCACGGCTAATTCGACTGAGTCCAACACAAACATGGTGGAAATAAAGGGGCAGAAATTATCCTTGCTCCACTGCCAACAACTACACAAATTATTCGAAAAAGTGTATGCTGATCAAGTTATGGGTAATACGTTCTTATCTCGTTTAATTAGGGTGTTAACCTTGTTGGGGGGGAAACCATGCGCAATTTATAGTGGGTACTAGAAATATTTATAAGCCGTTATGTAGATCTACTGATTCTATGAGAGACTCCTTACAACATGTTATTAATATTCTTTAAAGGCAAGATCAACGTCCTTTCAAATTCGGATTACCTCCATCACTAAGTTATCCTGCTCCTCATTATCCCAGCTGGACCAAATCTTCCCAGAGTGACACTCTTCCAATCCAAACTGATATCATAACCTGTGTGGTGCTGCCTAGTTTGTCTGAAAAGCATGCTTCATAAGTGGGCACCTGAGGAGCTATGTGGGAAGAGGGGAGAATCAGACAAAGCCACTTGGGATGCCCCTAAACACAGGGGTTGTAGGGTAAAACAAAAGGGAAAAACTGGGTAATTAAAGCAAAAAAATCCTGGTCAAGGAATAGCATATTTACATATGTAAAAGGGAGCCAAGCACCCCAAACGATAGGAAAAATCACAGTATAGCAAAAAGGGTCATTTAATGACTAAATAGTCAGAGTCACATCCAACGTTTCCTGTACATGCACCTTCAATACCTGATGAAGGTGCATGTGTACCGAAACGTTGGGTGCAGCTCGAGCTAGGTGGAAACCCATATTGTGTCATGGTTCTGTTGATGTTATATATTACATTTTGTACCTAAGAGTTGTGCCTTGTACAAACAGCTTGTCTGTGCAGTGTGTCGCAAGCTTTACAGTATGACTTATTATTGTTACGTGAAAGAACATTTTAAGTTAAGACAAATAAGCGTCATGGGAGACTAGGATAATTGACGGAGATCTAGGGATCAGGCAGGACAAAGGAGTTAAATAAAGGATATTTATTCTGGCTGGAGGTAGCAGGCATTGCACAATACTCAGAGTTAACACTCACCAAAACAGGGGTTACGGGGGGGATCCTAGCTCACTAGGTGCTGCGTCGTACTTCAGTAGGCTTTCCCAGGATGTCACAGGCAAGAGGTGTTTCTCTTCATAGACACAAATATACATAATCTCAAACTCAGACATGAGATTAGCAAAGAATCGCTAAACTTTCTGGACCTCGCGATTTCCCGCGCGGAAGATGGCATTCGGAAAAAAGACCTCCACTAACAGCCTTTTAAGGGCCAACACCCACCGCCCCACGTCATCTCGTGTCTAATAACCCAGCGGGTCAAGTTCTGCGAATTCGCAGGAATTGCTCGATTTCGAACAACAAGCTAGGGACATGTCCCAAAGGTGCCAGTCGGATATTGAGGAGAAGGGCATTCCAGAGGTGCGGGGCAGTCAGTGAGAGAGGTTTTAAACAAGAGAGGGCTTTAGATACAAAAGGGGTAGTGAGAAGACATCCTTGAGCAGAACTCAAGAGTTGGGCCGGTGTATAGTGAGAGATTAGTGCTGAGATGTAAGGAGGGGCAGAGGGGGTATAGTGAGAGATTAGGGTGAGATGTAAGGAGGGGCAGAGGAAAGTATAGTGAGATATTAGGGTGAGATGTAAGGAGGGGCAGAGGAGGGTATAGTGAGATATTAGGGTGAGATGTAAGGAGGGGCAGAGGAGGGTATAGTGAGATAATAGGGTGAGATGTAAGCAGGGGCAGAGGAGGGTATAGTGAGATATTAGGGTGAGATGTAAGGAGGGGCAGAGGAGGGTATAGGGTGAGATGTGAGGAGGGGCAGAGGGGGTATAGTGAGATATTAGGGGGAGATGTAAGGAGGGGCAGAGGAGGGTATAGTGAGATATTAGGGCTGAGTGTTACAGTTACATAGTGTTACACAGTGTTACTGTTACACAGTGTTACAGTTACATAGTGTTACACAGTGTTACAGTTACATAGTAGATGAGGTTGAAAATAGACATATGTCCATCAAGTTCAACCTATGCTAAATTTAGATGACAGATACTTTATCCTATATCCGTACTTAGTATATTGATCCAGAGGAAGGCAAACAAAAAAACCCCAGTGTCATCATCCAATGATATCTCCTAAGGGGAAATTTAAATTCCTTCCGGACTCCAGTAATGACAATCAGATTATTTCCTGGATCACCATCCTTCCCATGTTTACTTATTTGGTATATTCCTGTATACCTTTCCTTTCTAAAAAGATCTCCAACCTTTTTTGAAGTGAAACTTCTTTAGTGGCACCTAGTCAATTTTGATGGAACAAAACTCCTTCATGGAGACGAAAATGTGAAACGGAAATGACGTCACGCTCCTAACGGCCGCCACTCCCCCCACACGCCCGGTGACATATGCCGCGCATGTGCAGTAGTGATGGCGCCGCTGACTGACGCCACGCATGCACAGAAGCGGCTGGCATCGCTCCGTTCTCCGGCTCGCATGCGCAGAGGCTTCTGGAGCTCGGTAGTGCGTCGAGCATGGGCAGCAGAGGAGAAGAGGACAAGGAGCGCAGACCACCCACCCACACCCCCTGTGTCGCACACCCTGTCACACACACACACACACACACACACACACACACATGTTGCTGACAACACAAAAGTTTCACTTACTATGCACGTGCACAGCACACACAGCTTTTTTTTTTTTTTAAGACTATTGTATCTGCCATCACAGTCTCCATGGGTAATGAATCCCACACTGTAACTGCCCTTACTGTAAAGAACCCTTTCCTTTGTTGCTGGTGAAATCTCCTTTCCTCCAACCTTATGGGAGGACCCCGAGTCCTTTGTACTGCGCTTGAGATGAATAGTTCACTTTGTTTTCAGGTATATGGTATGAAAGGATCCACTAAGTGTAATTGGCTCAGACATCACACTTGATGTGGTGTAACATCTTAGGTGCTCACACACTGCACCTATTATATTGTATTATCAGAGGCAGATCCTGTAATAACCTGTATTAACACACACACACACACACACTGCTCCTATTTATATTCTAATATCACACATATCCTGTAATAACCTGTATTACTGCTCACACACACACACACCTCCCCCCCCCCCCTCCCTATGTATCAATGTTTACATCCAGTTGCTCGGCTGTTGCCCACTTGTGGCATCCTCGTCAGAGTAATATCAGGGAACTTCCGTCGCCCCGTTTTCCTGAAGCGTGTAATGAATTTGCCCCTTCTCCCCTCCGCCGGGCAGGAGACCAGACAAGGCGCCTCCATCATTTGCTTTTAATTGATGCTCATTGTAATCTTCATCTACTTGTCAATCTCTCCGATTCTGACCGCCGACTATAAACCCCCTGGTCAGCAGCTCACCCTATAATAAACCCCAGGGCTTAGGGACAAATAGCTTGCATGTTAATGAGACGATATCCTGCAGTCACGAGAGTAAACAGCAAGCGTGCAAGTGGAGCAAATTCCAGCAGCAGCTGTTTGCCCCTAATCTGCACTTTGATGGAGCCCAAACTACAAAAGCGATTGGGTTAAATCTTCTAATCTATTTCCTCATTATTAGACCCTTCTTACGCATGTAAATCAGCGGCACAATCATTTTAATATGGAGATAAATCATTGAGCGGACCAGGAGGGCCTTTTACTAATGGCCACAGAAAAGGGGCGTATTTGGGGTGTTGAAGAAGGGTCGTGTATGTATGTATATCTTTATTTATATAGCATCAACTATGTACGTAGCGCCTTACAGCATTAACTCACGTGACGTCATAATATAACATAATGGGAGCAAGTGCTTTAAGGCATGAAAGTAACACTAGGAAGCAGTCTCTTCCCCGAAGAGCTTACAATCTAAGTGCTAAGTAGGGAGAACTTACAGAGACAGTAGGAGGGCGGGTAAGTGCGTCTGCAGGGGGCCGTGCGTCTGAGATGTATAGTATCAGCCATGGCGCTACCCATATGGTTCATTAAAGAAGCGTGTTTTTAGATAGGTCTTAACAGTGGGGAGAGAGGGTGCTAGTTGGATATTGAGGGGAAGGGCATTCCAGAGGTGTGGGGCAGTGAGGAGTGAGAGAGTACTTAGGCAGGAAAGGGCTTTAGATACAAAACGGGCAGACAGAAGACATCCTTGAGAAGAACGCGAGAGTCGGGCAGGTGTATAGCGACAAACCAGGGCTGAGATGTAAAGAGGGGCAGAGGGGTATAGTGAGATATTAGGGTGAGATGTAAGGAGGGGCAGAGGGGGTATAGTGAGATATTAGGGTGAGATGTAAGGAGGGGCAGAGGGGGTATTGTGAGATATTAGGGTGAGATGTAAGGAGGGGCAGAGGGGGTATAGTGAGAGATTAGGGTGATGTAAGGAGGGGCAGGAGGAGGGTTATAGTGAGATATTGGGTGAGAGGTAAGGAGGGGCGAGGGAGGGTTAAGTGAGAGATTAGGGTGAGATGTAAGGAGGGGCAGAGGAGGGTATAGTGAGATATTAGGGTGAGATGTACGGAGGGGCAGAGGGGGGTATAGTGAGATATTAGGGTGAGATGTACGGAGGGGCAGAGGGGGGTATAGTGAGATAATAGGGTGAGATGTAAGGAGGGGCAGTGGGGGGTATAGTGAGAGATTACGGTTACAGACACACAGGCTTCCTGCCAAGCCTCTCCTCACCGTACGATCACAGACACACAATGAGATCCTCACTTGGCCGGCGGCCATCTTTCTGTCCCTGATAAAAGCATTTCATTTGTTATTTTTGTTTATTCTATTGATGGCGACCTGCGGCATGATACGCCTGGGATCTGGGGGTAACCCCTTCACTGCCAGCGTGGCCAGAACCTGTGTATATCAGTATCGCCGACCTGAGGAAGAGAGGGAAACCCTCGGAAGCTCGTCCTATGACATCAACTGTTAGTCCTAATACTCTGCCCGTTACTATATATCTGCGTGTATAAGGACAGTATTCATGGGGATTCTTCTCGCGGGGTTCTGGGTATTAGGGTATTGTGTATCTCTGCCATTACCTGGTCCGCAGGGACCCCTGTAAACCCGTAACTTCGGAGCTTGGCCAGACAATCTCGGAGACTGGTCTCGGTGAACCCGTAAAAGGAAGTTCGACTTCCCACGTCCTGCTCGAAGCCTCTGATCACTGCCCCGTTACCGCTGAGCCAATGAGAGGAAACAGGAGAGTGTAAGCTCTTCAGAACAGGCATTCTCTTGTACTGTACATATATATATATGTGTGTGTGTGTGTGTTTATGCCTCGGCATATTACGGACACTAATCTGTAAATCACTTGACCAATGTATCCTATTCCCTCCGCTCCCTCTCTGGCACACTAAGCCCCTACCCTAACTCATCACGCCCTTTCTAAAGCAGCCCTCTCTTGACCCAAACTCCCTCTCTAACTACCGCCCTATCGCTCTTCTCTCCCTTTGCCTCTTGAACAGGTGGTATACAGCCTCGTGAATCACTTTCTCTCCTCCAACTCACTGATTGACTCTTTACAATCTGGTTTCCGTCCTCTACGCTCCACCGAGATAGCACTAACACAAGTGTCCAATGACCTACTCACAGCTAAGTCTAAGGTTCACTTCTCTCCATACTAATTCTCCTGGATCTCTCCGCTGCCTTCGGTCGGTCACCCCCTTCTCCTAAATATTCTCCACTCCGTTGGCCTCCGTGACGCAGCCTTCTCCTGGCTCACGTCCTACCTATCCAACCGCTCCTTCGGTGTTTCCTTCTCTGGTGTCTCCTCCTCTTCACTCCCTCTCTCTGTTGAGGTCCCACAAGGCTCTGTCCCTCTGCTGTTCTCACTCTACACCTCTTCTCTTGGTGAACTAATGCAGTCTTTTGGCTTTCTGTATCATCTCTATGTTGATAATACCCAAATTGACCTCTCCTCCCCTGACCTCTCCCCCTCTCTCCTGTCCCGTGACACTAACTGTCTCTCCGCAATCTCCTCCTGGATGTTCCACCATTACCGGAAGCTTAACATGTCCAAAGCAGAACCAATACTCTTTCCCCCTTCCACTGCCAACCCGTACCCCCAAACTCTCCCTCACTGTCAATAATACCACAATCTCATCAACACCCCAAGCCTGCTGCCTAGGTGCCATCTTTAACTCTCCTTCATTCTTCACATTCCCTCTCTCACTAGGTCCTGCCGTCTCAACCTGCGCAATATACCTCGCTAGCGTACGCCTTTTTCTCACTCATGACGCAACTTAGATCCTAATTCCCTCACTCACCCTGTCCCACATGTGGCTATGGAACATTTTAAGTGTGGAGCTAAAATTGGAGGTGAGGAATACAAGAAGTCCCTTGGCTCTGCCCTTCATCAATAACCCGGCAACTGGGAGAACGTGGCTTCCTAAATGCTCGGACAATCTTTATACATCTATAGACTCCGTTTCTAAGCTGCTTCTTAATCCCCTGTTACCCTCCCAGGCCTGAGTTATACTATACACCTGCACTTTCTACTCCTACTCCTGATCTCCTCTAATACCTGGGACCTCTCTCCTCCTACCTCTCTCCCTGCACCTCACATTTCTTCATCGCTCCTCCCCTCCACCTATGCCAGTGCCCATACACTGCACCCCTATTTACACACCTCTTTCTACACCCCTAAATAAAAAGCACCCCACAAATGCTCTTTTCACCTCCTCTTTCTTGCTTCCAGGGATCTCTCTCCTAATCCTGGACCCAGCTACTGTATATACACACCCGCTCTCGCCCAACCCTCCCTGCCACCTCTTTCCCTGCTAATAGTGTTAACCCATTTCATTTAACACTGACCAACCTTAAAACTCACCTCTCAAAAGACGCATCCCAATAACTTGTGCTCATGGCTACTGTCCTACAGCCAGTCACTCCTACCAACCATGGGGCCAAGCACTGTCATCTACTGCACTTACCCACCATCAAGGCCAGGCACTGTCATCTACTGCACTTACCCACCATCGAGGCCAGGCACTGCCATCTACTGCACCTACCCACCATCAAGGCCAGGCACTGCCATCTACTGCACTTACCCACC
>WSYH01004444.1:41685-53249 GCA_036426205.1 Ascaphus truei | reverse complement strand
ATTTGTTTTTAATGTAGTTTAATAAATCTTTTTTATTTTTTCACTATCCCGGTGAGTTGTGGAGTGCTTTCACTTAGTTTTTGCGTCCAGCCCATTCTATGTTGTTCTTTTGTACCCACTCATACCCTGGGCTATCACCTCCCATGGCCGCGTCCACATCGGGACTCTCCTCATAGGTCCCCTATCCGGCTGAAGCATCCACCTCCTCTACACCCCTGGGGGATGAAGGACTAAAGACCCGGTCTTAAATACACCAACCAGGGCAGACTTACCCATACCCAGGATAACTTTCACTCCCAGTACCCTGCTAGAGGCATCCCGCCGAGCTGAAACTCTACAACCATCAGCTACCCTCAGCCGGTATGAGAGTAGCCCTATGCAGACTCCTAGCCCAGCGCCAGTATACTACAGTCGTCTGTCAACTTTTGGCCCCAAGTTGGGAGTGACCCTAGCGCAACTAGTGGAGGCCTTAACAATGTCTTCTCCGTCTCAGTACTATAGGAATCTCAAGGCCTTCTCCGAGATAACCCCCATACCCCTGGGAGAAGAAGGGATGGATTCCCGAAAGGAACACACTCTTAAGGTACTGGAGGAATGGTCCTGCATCGAGGCAATGGAGAGCCTCCGACCTCCAGCCTCCACCATGGTGAGCATGCACCGGGATCAGAACGCCGACATCTCGGCCCAGAGGATCGTGGACCTACTGATGCGCGTCTACGGTATAGAAGAAGACAAGAGCGAACTGTGGTCCAAGTACTATGGTCTCAGGCAGAAGGAAGGGGAAGACCTGTCCACCTTCATTCAAGGTAGCCAGTTGGTCCTATGGAAGTTGCAGACTCACAATATAAATCCAGCAACCACAGTGGATGAATATAGTCGAAAGCAGTTCCTCCGAGGGGCCATGCCTACGCATCACGTCGTCATTATGATCCGGTGCTCCTTTCTTCAAGGACCGCCCCCTACCTTTGAAGAGCTATTGGGGCTAGTGAAAGGGGACGAGGCATATACCCGCCTGTATACTCCTACAAAGTCCAAGGAACACCGCAAGGATGAGTCAAAAGGGACGTTGACCTCAAAGGTCAAGGAGGTAGCAAGTGCCGAGGACAGCTCCCTGTGGAGAGCACCTGCTTCTGCGCCGCGAATGCCCAGGAGAAGATCTCCTACCTCCAGGACCGAGGTGAACCAGAGTGACGTCATCTGCTACAACTGTGGCCAGAAGGGTCACTTATCTCGGAACTGCTGGAGCCCAGAAAGGTCTGGACATTCCACCCCAACTCCATGACCGGCGAGGTACAGTTGACAGAAACACCCTCCATGTCCTCAGAGAGCACCCCAGCACCAAGCTCCGAAGAAACATCCCAATCGGATGACTGCAGCCACGTGGGGCCGGCCGCTATCATAAAGATCCCGGTGGAAGGTATCTACGCATCGGCTTTGCTGGACACCGGATCCCAAGTGACTATTGTATACCGCCCCTTCTACGACCTGAATCTTAAACACCTGCCCTTGCAGTCGGCGGATAAGATGAAGTTGTGGGGACTTAGCAATGAGGATTACCCCATCAATGGCATAATAAAAGTACGGCTCGATATACCACAGCTGAACACCGTCAAGTCTCACACCATGGATGTGGAGGCTTTGATATGCCCCGAGCCCCGTGAACATCCAAGCTCTCCAATCATCTTGGGAACCAACGCCGATGTGGTGCGGGCGGTGATCTGTGCTTACCTACAGGAGACCGGGGAACAACCCCTGTCTTCTTTACGGATTCATCCGGTTCTGAAGGAAGAGTACTGCAAGGTCTCGGCCCAGGAAGGATATGGTGACCTATTCAATCACACCAAGGGGTTGACTGAGATTCCACCAGGGGGAGTGAAGAGCATGTACGCAGCATGCTGCTATCCGGGCTGAGACGTGGCCAATCATTTCTTCTCTCTAGAGAGTACACCAGAGGAAGACGCCAACCAAGGCTACAAGCTTGTGCTAGAGGTAGGAAAATGGAAGTCCTCACTGCCGGGGAAAATCAAGGTATTTATCCAAAATACCTCTCCTTACACGATGCCCCTCAACCAAGGTCAAAGGTTGGGTCGGATATACCCCGTTACCCCCGTCAAGACGATGGCTCAAGTAAACACTGCCACCGTGCAAGATCAGCCGGTCGAACTGCCGTTTGACTTCGGGGAATCAACCCTTTCAGCCGAATGGAAGGAACGGATCAGCGCCAAGTTGGAGGAATGGCGGGAAGTATTCTCCACTAGCGAGATGGATGTGGGCTGCAGCTGAAACGCCCAGCCACATGATTCAGCTGAACGACACCATGCCATTCCGGGAGCGGTCCCGGTGCATTGCTCCCCGAGATTTAGAGGACATGAGGGACGTCCTACAAGAGATGGAGACGGCGGGCATAGTGATGGAATCCCGTATCCCCTATGTGTCCCCGATCGTGGTGGTTCGAATGAAAAATGGGTTGGTCCGTTTATGTGTAGACTATCGGACCCTTAACAACCGCACTGTACCTGACCAGTACACGCTTCCACAGATTGAAGAAATTATCAACGTGCTGTCGGGAAGCCAGTGGTTCAACGTGCTGGACCTGAGATCTGGGTACTACCAGGTGCCTATGAGTGCAGAAGACCAAGAGAAGACGGCATTTGTATGTCCCCTTGGTTTTTATCAATTCACCTGCATGCCCCAAGGCATTTGTGGTGCCCCAGCCACGTTCCAACGTTTGATGGAAAAGACCATTGGCGATATGAACTCATGGGAATGCTTAGTCTATCTGGACGATATCATCATCTTCGTTTAGACTCTGGAGGAGCATGAGGAATGCCTGCTGAAAGTGCTTGATCGGCTGGGCAAGGAAGGCTTGAAGTTGTCCCTGGATAAATGGCAGTTCTGCCACACATCAGTGACCTACGTGGGGCACATAGTATCTGCAGACAAAATAGCCACCGTCCCCGCTAAGGTCGAAGCCGTAGTGAACTGGACCAAGACCAGAAAACGTAATGGAGCTACGCTCCTTCTTAGGATTCTGCGGGTACTATCACCGCTTTGTGGAGGGATATTCGAGCAAAGCGAAGGTCCTCAAAAACCTTCTCAATATATACCCAGAGGATACAGGGTGGAAAGCCACCTCCGCGCGACTGCCACTCGAAGACAAGTGGACGTCCGCCTGTGAAAAGGCGTTTATCGGCCTAAAGAAAAGCCTTACAGAGGCGCCCGTTCTAGCTTATGCCGATCATGAGCAGCCATATATCCTTCACGTGGATGCAAGCTTCAGTGGACTGGGTGCGGTCTTGCATCAGAAGAACCCGGCTGGCCTCCGGCCCGTAGCATACGTCAGCCAAAGTTTGACCCCCAGTGAACAAAATTACCCGTCCACAAGCTAGAATTCCTCGCTCTCAAGTGGGGGAATGTGGACAAACTCCATGACTATCTGTATGGAGTCACATTCGAAGTGCAAACGGACAACAATCCATTGACTTACATATTGACGTCCGCCAAACTGGACGCCACCGGCTAAAGATGGCTATCGGCCCTCTCGAATTACCAGTTTACATTGAAGTATAAACCGGGACCCCTGAACATCGAAGCCAATGCTCTGTCCAGAAGACCGGGACTGAGTACCATGCCGGACGATGGCCTCTGGGAGGAAATTCCTGGACCAGAGATATGGGCGATGTGCTCAACCACAGCCATCGTGGAGGACAAAGTGGTATTCTCAGAACTGAGGGTTGCTGACTGGGATGTCCATCTAAGACTCTCCCTGCCGCCTATTGCCACCTAGATGAAATGAACGTCACCGCCGACATGATCATCGCCTGGAAAGAACTGGTACTGTACCAGACACGGGATCCAGTGGCTGGAGCTATCTTCCAGGGCATCCTGCAAAACAAGCCCTCATTGATGAAACGTGCTCCCAGTGACATGGTCGCAATACTAATGCGTGAAATGGACAAGTTCAAAATTGACATGGGTCTACTCTATCGGCTGGTTCAATACCATAGCCACCCGGATAGAAGGCATCTGGTTCTACCCAGGAACCTACTGCATATGGTCCTCCGATCGCTACACGATGACCATGGGCATCTTGGGGTGGACAAGACCTTTGGCTTAATACGAGACCAGTTCTTCTGGCCTCGGATAAGAGAGTCAGTAGCACACCATTGCCGCAGATGCTCATGATGCATTCAACGGAAGTCACTCCCTACCAGAGCTGCTCCAATGGCTCACCTGAAGAGCTCGGGTCCCCTGGATCTTGTATGCATGGACTTCCTATGTGTCGAACCAGATGCTAGAGGCATCGGCAATGTACTCGTGATCATGGATCATTACACCCGCTATACCCAAACCTTCCCCATCAAAGACCAGAAGGCCATCATGGTGGTTAAGATCCTGTGGGAATGGTACTTCATACATTACAGACTACCTGATCGCCTACACTCAGATTAAGGGCGGGACTTTGAAAGCAAGCTCATCCAGGAGTTGCTGAAATTATTAAATATCACCAAGTCCCGAATGACTCCTTACCATCCGGAGTGAGATGCTCTGCCGGAGAGGTTTAACCGGACCCTCCTCGACATGCTCGGCACCCTGATGGGTTCTCAGAAGAGTGAGTGGAGTAAACATGTGGAGTCCTTGGCACACGCCTATAACTGCACCCACCACGAATCTACACGTTTCATTCCCTACTTCTAATGTTTGGGCGAGAAGCACGGTTGCCTGTAGATATGTCTGAGGGTATCTACCGACAGGGTACCCAACAGGACGCACTTCAAGTATGTACTGCGGCTCCAAAAAAGCCTACAACGAGCCTACCAACTAGCGGAGAAAGCATCAGCTCATCAGAATGCTTGTAAGAAACTGCGCTACGACCATAGGGTCCGCCATCAGGAAATTCATCCTGGAGATGCCATTCTCCTCCGAAACCTAAGGATCCCCAGCAAACACAAACTGGCCGACCGCTGGCGCGACGGGGTATTCTAGGTGGAATCTCAGATGCCGGACCTCCCTGTCTACCACTTATATGGGGATGGCAAGATAAAGGTCTGGCACCACAACCATCTCCTGCCTATCCCACAAGTGTGGGATGACGATCCATAAATAGAGGCTACACCATTGGCCAATGAGCCAGTGGGATCTGAAGAGAACCCGGAAGCAGTAATAGAACCCACAAGGTTTCAGTGGAAGGACCCTCTCATAGTGCACCTAGAGATCAAGGGGCACCTCCCGAAGGAGCAACGGGTAATGGGCCAAGGCCGCATGTACCAGTATCAGTGGCTCCAACTAGCCCTCCTCTGGATCCCAGAAGTCCAAGTTTCATACCAGAAAGAGACTTTGTAGAGACTGTTATACCTCCTATGCCAGAACCTCAAGCTCATGATTATTACTCCCCAGAGGGAGTAGCAGAAGAAGAGCTTTGCAGAAGCCAAAGAGTGAGACGCTCTCCCACTAGGGTGGCCTACCCACTACGAGTCTCAGCAGTGGTCTCGTAGCAGGCTAATGTCGGTAATAGCCATGCTCACCGAACTATGTAATATCGTTTAGAGCCATTGCAATGCGTTAAGTTGTATATACATGTCATGCATTTTTATTATATAACTTATGTTGGTGGTTATGTATTGCAATGTTCCCAAGCAGAGACTTTGGTTCTTTCACCAGGGGGAGAGTATAGCCTGGGTTGCCCTTTGTTCCCTTATCTCCCACTGCGGCCGCAACTGTCAGTGGAGGCTGGGGAGATGTGCTGGGGCAGACACGGACCCACTGGTAGTCAGGCTGTCGAGCAGGTCGCTGGAGGTCTGCGGCAGGTCCCTACGCCCCCCCCATTGTGTGTTACCACGCATGCGCGAGACTGGCGCATATACATAAGGTAGTATGGCGGCCATTAGAGAGTCGGGCGCATGTGCAGAGGCATGCATACAGCATTGGCCATCTCATGCAAAGGCTCCGGCGGACTACAAGTCCCATAATGCACAGGGGCTGTTAGTCAGGCGGTGCGCAACAGCCAATAGGGCTGCGAGGATTCCCCGCAAGATTCTAGATACATTTGTCGCTTTTCAGAGATCACGGCAGTCGGAGCTGGGACACACAAGGGTGAGGGTGTGTGTGCAGTGTGTCAGTGGCCTCTGCACTAGGCAAGAGACCCCTTTATAGGCCCCAGCTAGGCCCTTCCTCCCCTATAAGCTTGTGGCTGCTACAGGGACAGGCCCAATAGATGGGGACACTGCCCCTGTAGTTGCAAAGTGTCAGGGACACAGTAAGATGCTGACAGTATCTGCGGCCTGTGATCTGGAACTAGACCACCAACGAATTAGAGACTGTTCATGGTGGGACACTTCAGCGGGAGTCCACCCCACACAGAGGCAGAGGCTTCACTGATGACGACGTCACTGGATCAGAGGATCCCTATTTGCTCTTCGGCCATACCCGGGTGCTGGAGCACCTGGGCAGGTACCTCAACAAGTGCACCAACAACAACAACACACTTATTGTGGGCAGTGCTCTCACACACACATTGGGTGGGTTGGGTCCTGTGGACACTGGGTGGTTGGGTGCCCAGGTCACCTCAGTACTTTGGGGGAAACCCCACCAGGGTGTGGACAAAGCAGTTGGGGGCATTGTGGGGTTACAGCCGTGCGAGGCATGCAGTACATATGTTATTCAGTTATATATATGTTCTAATATGATGTTCTGTAAATCGGTTATATACAGTATATACAAGTGTGTGTATTGTATTGGGTCCTGTGTATGGGGTATCCAGCAGTGCTAGGATTCTTCACAGGTGGAGGTATTGTCACTGGACAAACCAGGTTCACCCCAGGCTCCCTTCAGCGGAGGATCAGGCCTCCTCTGAGCCTACAGGTAACAGCGCACCACACGTAGTCACCCTAGACACGGGGGGAAGAGGGCTATATATATATATACTGTATATGCACAGCTATGTGTATGTGTATATACATATTGTGACAAAATACCCTTTTTGCCTGAAGGGTTCTTGTCTGGGAACCTTAAAACCCCACTGTCTTTTAGGATAAAGCGCAGTCACAGGTCTGTCCAGCTCTGGTTTAAAGGCTTTATTTTCTTTATCACTCCAGCAGACAAAAATCAGACAAACAAAAGAATCAAAATAAATCCTTGCTCTATCTGAGCATTAACTAGACATCAATTCTCTAGCTATCTTTGGGTGGCTTTTCCACTTACCAAACAATAAAACAGATATCATAAACACAACCTGTTGCAGGCCAGTGCCTGTCTGTAGCATCCACCTCTCTTAGCTGGAATAAGGGGAGAGGGAAGAACTAATCTAGCCTGCCATTTCTTATACTGTTAATTAAGGCCAGGTGATCTGCACCTGGCTTCATTTCCAAAACCTTTCCTGGGCCTTTAACCCTTAGTAGGGATGGGTATAATTTGCAAATGCATGGCTTATGTATCTCCCATCCACAACTTCACCAGCTTTCCTCTCACATATCCTCCCCCCAGCTCATTCCTACCGGGGTGAGCGACCACGGACATCAATGAGTGTACCCTAGAAAGCCCTTCAGCATTTCCCTGTTTCAGACCTGCCCTGTGTTCAACAGTGAAATTAAAGGGCTGGAAACGAAGGAACCACCTGGTCACCAATGAGTTTTTCTCTTTATTCTGGGACATCCAAGTAAGAGGAGCATGGTCTGTAATTAACCTGAATTTTCTTAGCCTAACAGGTAATAACTAAGCTTCTAAAGCCCACTGTATTGCCAGACATTCCTATTCCACTATGGAGTAGTTCTTGTCTTGTGAGTTTAACTTTCTGCTCAAAAAGTAAATGGGGTGTTCCTCACCCTGGTATTCTTGGGAAAGGACCGCCACTAAGCTGTCAGGTCAAGCTGCCAAGACGGGTTGGGCACAGAGAGCTTTTTTTCAATTACTTAAAAGCCTGATCTGCCTCTGGAGACCACTTAACTGTAAGGCTGGGCCCATGGTGCCGCAGACCGTGCGGAGGCGCCTGCACGCTGAGTGATCAGACTGCCTAAAGGCAGTGATCGCGTCCATACGGCGTACCCGATCCTCTTTGCCGTCCTCCCGCACTGCTGGCTCCGCCTCCCATCAGCTACAGGGTGTCTCCACCACTCACCTGGCTGACTCCCACTCTGGGCACCTGAACCTATCCCTGGGCTCTCTCAGACAGGCCTCCGCTCCACCTCTTGCTCTCGTTGGTCCTCCTGCATATATAACCCCAGTCTGCCCTCTCCTTCCTCGCTCTGCAGATTTCTTCTGTGGCTTCGCTTGTTCGGTCGTCTATGCCTGGCTCTCTTCTGTATTACAGCTCTAGTTCCTGTCCCTGCCCCCGTTGGATACCCTTGGATTTGATCTTGGCTCTCGTTGACTTCGTGTACCTCGCTACTCCCTGGACTCGACTTTGGACCTTACTACGCTGCTCTCTCCTGCCCCTGACCTACGGCCCTCGGATCTCTACCCACGGACTTCTGGCACCCCGGACACAGCAAGTATCAAGTTAACTCTTTCTCACCAGGCCCGGCAACGCATCATACCACACTCCGGGCACGCCCTCACTGCTATGGGTGCGTGTTATACCCTTACCCACCTTAGTATTGGGGACTGGCCAGGTCTGCGGGTATTGAGGCGTTACACAGCGACTAGAGTAGGATCTTCCCATTGGGCGCTCTGAAAATTAATAGGACTGACTCCCAAGTCCAGCAAATCATCCTCCTTCTCTGTGTTAGTACTAGGCTCCTCACCGCTGTCAACTGGGTTGTCCCATACTAACACCCGCAAAGGGCAGTTATTTTTATGTTTCTCTTCCTCATTACAACCCTGGTCACTCTCCAAATCAACCTCAGAAAACAGGAATACATGTTCCTCACTAGTTTGACCGTGTTCTAATGAGCCTTGGGCTGCCTTCTCTGTTAATGACCATAACTCTAGAAAGTTGGAGAAATCTCTACCGAGTACCACATCATGGGCCAATCTGGGTACTACACCCACCCGGTAATTTAGGGTACCACACTGGGTTCCAATATTTACCTCAGCTGTGGGATATTCCCTTTTATCACCAAGGATGCAAATAATTTTCGTCTTCTGTATATTATCTATTTTCACGTTAGGTATTACAGGCTTTGCTACTAAGGTGACCATACTTCCTGAATCAAGCAGCGCTCTAGACATTTTCCCATTCACATAGCAGAAATTAAAATCACCCACATTGCATTCCATGAGTTCATCTTTAAGCGGGCAGTCCTTGACTGTATGACCAGCCTCATTATATTTAAAACATTGTATAACATATGTAGCCATGCATAATAATGACTGCATACATCTTCCCTGTTGGCAGTAAGTCCTGGTAAGTACAGGCCTGCCAGCAGTAGTTATGGAGGTTTTCCCTCACACCCTGGTGTGGTGCCCTGTGTAAGGAAGGGAGTGGCTGTATACTCTGAGTCCCTGGATAGTGACATCAGAGATGCGCCTGCCCCCTGAGGTATAAAGGGCACAGCACTGTCAGTTAGTGTTGTGGCAAAGGTTGCAAGTTGTTAACCAGCAGTGTGTGAAGCAGCTGGTAAAATGTATGCTACGGCATAATAGAATGGAGGAATACTTTTGTGACCCTAGTGCAGTAACTAGCGGTAGCAGAGTGACCAAGCAAGTCTGTCTAAGCCACACTGTGTCCAGGGACCTGGCGCAGTGGTGATCTCCCTAGGAGAAAGAGAATCCCACTTCAATACGGGAGGGCGTACCTGGCAAAGGGACAGCACGGAGAGATGTGCGGCTAGAGCCGGCAGCTGCCTGGGGCAGTCTGCTACATCCCAACCTACAATAAAGATGCCGTGTTCAAAGATACCTCCACTGTGTGAGTGTGAAGTTACTCAGCAGTGGCAGTCACCACCGAGAAGGAGTTCCTCACCAGGACCATCTCCCTGCGGAAGCATAGATCCTGATGAGGTGGAGGCGCTGCACGTGAAGTAAGTTGGACTCGTACCCACTACCTCAGATACCTGTCCTGATGATATCCTCTTATAACACCAAGCGGGAGACTCAGGAGTCCTGTTACTTGCAGGTGCACCACCACACACGACCTTGTAAAGGGGACCGGTTAGACCACACGGGCCAATGTGAGATTGGGTGGGTCAGACAAGGGGGGTCCAGCCGGTACAAATTGGAGGCGCTGCTGAATTGTGACTCGGTTACAGGGATCATGCATTTTGCTAGGCACACAGCTTAGGAAACAGAGAGTAGATTCGCCTGCTGCGACCACTTTGTGCTGCGTGGGGACGGAGACTCCAGTGGTAGTTCAGGGAGATGCTGGAGCCGCAATGCCCGCAAGACAGCCTGGGATCCCGATTTGGGTGTGCTATTGACGCAGTGGAGCATGTGCAGGCTTGCCTAGTCTATCGCTTGAAGGTAGCGCTAGTCGGGGGACGGTCCATGAGGGGTAAACTGGTAACTTAGGGCAGGAAATTCTGGAAGGGTCCGCACTTAGGCTACCAAAGTAGGGTTCGCACGCCCAAAGTACTGCATGGAGAGCCAAGAGTACTCTACTCCATTCCAGACCACTTAACCAAGGAGCACAGATGGAGGAACTGTTTACAGTAGTACCCAGAAAGAATAGCCATAGCCTGAGGTAGTGCAAACACGAGTCAGATCTACGTTAGTACACAAGGTGTGCACAAGGCATGTTTATTGTACTGATGTGGTACTGCCCCGCAGAGACGGAGCTCCATTACAAGAACCCGTGTTTCAACGATCAGAGAAACCTGTCAGAATGGAGATCTCTCAAGAGCAGAAGGTCCAGGATGGCAGTGAGCAGAGAACCTTCAGAATGGAGGATCTGCAACAGAGTAGAGGATCCAGATGTGGTGGGGAGAGAGAACCGCAGATGTAGGATCTGCACAGAAGCAGAAGGTCCCCCGATGTGCTGTCCTAGAGGAATGAACCACTCATATGAACTGACTGCGTTGGAAGAAGAACAAGCTACAGGAGCAACTCTTTGTGGTTTGTTTGTTGCGAATGCGTGAAACTGGCTTTGCCGTGGTTTTCATGTTTTTGGTTTCCCGGATGATTACCCCTGAGAATCATATGGCATGCTTACATGGTGATGCCACTCTTGGAGGCTAACGAAATGACTTGTTATACCCCCATCTACAAACCGACCAACGCTCGAGCCCACACCCACTGGGGCTGAGGCCGCTACCACACAAACCCACACCTGTCAAACAATGATCCTGAAAAACGGACAAATAACTTAACCAACATCGCGGTTCCCTCGTTTCCGCCTCCCGGGACACCGCGGTGGGCATGCTGCAGTAAAGTCTTGCAACCTTTGCAGTTTGCTAATGCTTGTGTCAGGCTTTGCGCCAACGTAGAAAACTTCCCCCCCGATGGGGAGTTTGGCGCTAAAGCTGGAGCCGGCGCCCCGTCATTGACTAACTCTTCCTCTCTGCACCCGTGAATCGCTTGGTCACCTACTAGCTAACAAACGAGACATCCCACCCTATCGTTTCAACCAGCGGAATGGTTTCAGTTCCAATCCCAACCGGAGCTCGATGGAGAAAGAAGAGGAGGGGTTGCCA
>WSYH01004444.1:18701-38385 GCA_036426205.1 Ascaphus truei | reverse complement strand
CACGGGCCAATGTGAGATTGGGTGGGTCAGACAAGGGGGGTCCAGCCATTACACATAATCTGACCCCCAATAAGTTCCTTTTCCAGATCTGTTACGTCTGAATGTGCCCCTGGCTCCTGGAGTAGTGTTCCTGTTGCTCTCCAGTTTCCCTTAAAACCCTGAACAGTTTTACCAGGTCTTGGAATTGCGGGTTTGTTCAGCTGCAGGGTGTAGGAGTTCTCCTGCAGCACAATATCTCTCCACCAAAGCAATCAGCTGGTCCGCTGTATGGGGGTCGGTTTGACGGAACCACCGACGCTGGGTAGCAGGAAGGCCCCGCAGAAAGTGGTCCCTCACTAAAAGCTCCACAATGTGGCTGGCCGAGTTAACCTCAGGTTGAAGCCACTTTCAGGCAAGGTGTATGAGGTCAAACATTTGGGATCTTGCAGCCTTGTCAGAGGAATAGGACCATAAGTGGACCTTTGAGCCTGTACTGCAGCGGTCACCCCCAGGCATGCCAGAATTTCATCCTTCAACATGTTGTAGTCGCTGGCTTGTGCTGGTTCTAGGTCATATTAGGCCTTTTGAGGTTCTCTACTCAGGAACAGTGCCAGTATGCTGGCCCACTCAGCTGCCGGACATCCCGCTCTTTCTGCTGTGCGCTCAAACGCCAGAAGGTACGCCTCAACGTCATTTGTTGCAGTCATCTTTTGAAGGTAATGACTGGCCCAAATTGCCTTGGGTCCTTGCTATTTCCCATCAGGGTCCCCGCTCAGCCTCTCCGACACAGCCTGGATCTCCTGTTGTAGCTCATGGACGGCACCTTGCTGTTCCTCACGGGTCACTCTGATGCCTCAGCGTGTATCCTGTTTGTCTCTTTCTGTGCAGCTGTAGCCTGCTGTAGGGCAGTGGCTGTCTGCTGCTGTGCAGCGATAACTGCAGCGATAGCCTGTTGTTAGACAGCATTAGGCTAAGGCCCCGCTCCCTCAGTCAGCGCGCCCGCACTGCAGACAGGCGGGACGCTGACAGACACAGACCGCGATATGCGGTCTGTAGGGAGCCGGGAGCCGGAGAGGGAGGGGGGCGGGAGTGGGAGGGAGGGGGGCGGTCTCCGATCGTGGTGCCGTCCACCCCCCCACACACATACATATACACACACACACACACATACACACATACACACATACACACATACACACTCAATACACACCTCAACCTCTCACACTCTTTTAATTGCACTAGCTCCTTCCCTGCTCCCCCGCCCAAGCGCCCCCCTCCCACCTAGCTCCTTCCCTCCTCCCCATTGGCTACGTCCGTAGCCACGTGACGCGTCAACACCGAAATTCACAACGATTCTTGCAAGCCTGCCGGCTGACGCGTCACAGTACGTAGTCAGCCCTTTTGGAATGAGGCAGCGGGGCAGGACCACTCGGCAGTTCGGTTTGGTTTTCGACGCCCCCCTCCCCCGCGTGCCGCGCCGGCCGCAGCGGGTTCGCAGCCTTTGTCGCTCTTGCTGTACTGCGATTGCTGCAGCGGCAGCTTTCTGTTTGGCGCGTTAGCCTGCTGCTTGTAAAGTTAGTACTTGATGTGCAGTGATAGCCGTTGCTGCTGTAGCAGTGATAGCCTGCGGCTTGTACATGATAGTCTGCTGCTGTGTAAAGTTTTTACTTGATGTGCAGTGATAGTCTGCTGCTGTGTAAAGTTTGTTACTTGATGTGCAGTGATAGCCTGCTGCTGTGTAGTTAGTTACTTGATGTGCAGTGATAAGCCTGCTGCTGTACAGTGATAGCCTGCTGCGTGTAAAAGTTAGTTTACTTGATGTGCAGTGATAGTCTGCTGCTGTGTAAAGTTATGTTACTTGTAGTGTGCAGCGATAGCCTGTTTTGCTGTACAGTGATAGTCTGCTGCTGTGTAGTTAGTACTTGATGTGCAGTGATTAGCCTGCTGCTGTACAGTTATGCCTGCTGCTGTGTAAAGTTAGTTACTTGATGTGGCAGTACGATATCTGCTGCTGTGTAAAGTTAGTTACTTGATGTGCAGTGATAGCCTGCTGCTGTACAGTGATATGCCTGCTGCTGTGTTAAAGTTATTAACTTTATGTTGCAGTGATAGCCTGCTGCGGTTAAAGTTTAGTATCTTTGATGTGCAGTGATAGCCTGCTGCTGTGTAAAGTTAGTTACTTGATGTGCAGTGATAGCCTGCTGCTGTGTAAAGTTAGTTACTTGATGTGCAGTGATATCCTGCTGCTGTACAGCGTTCGTCTGCTGCTGTGTAAAGTTAGTTACTTGATGTGCAGTGATAGCCTGCTGCTGTGTAAAGTTAGTTACTTGATGTGCAGCGATAGCCTGCTGCTGTACAGCGTTAGTCTGCTGCTGTGTAAAGTTAGTTACTTGATGTGCAGTGATAGCCTGCTGCTGTACAGCGTTAGTCTGCTGCTGTGTAAAGTTAGTTACTTGATGTGCAGTGATAGCCTGCTGCTGTACAGCGTTCGTCTGCTGCTGTACAGCGTTAGTCTGCTGCTGTGTAAAGTTAGTTACTTGATGTGCAGTGATAGCCTGCTGCTGTACAGCGTTCGTCTGCTGCTGTGTGTAAAGTTAGTTATACTACTTGATGTGCAGTGATATCCGCTGCTGTACAGCGTTTTCGTCCCTGCTGCTGTGTGAAGTTAGTTACGTTGATGTGCGTGATGCCTGCTGCTGGTGTAAAGTTAGTTTTGATGGTGCAGCGTAGCCTGCTGCTGTACAGCGTTAGTGCATGCTGCTGTGTAAAGTTAGTTACTTGAGGTGCATTGATAGCCTGCTTGCTGTACGCGTTGTCTGCTGCTGTGTAAAGTTAGTTACTTGATGTGCAGTTGATAGCCTGCTGCTGTACAGCGTTCGTTCTGCTGCTGTAAGCTTTATTCTGCTGCTGGTAAAGTTATGTTACTTGATGTGCAGTGATAGCCTGCTTGCTTGACAGCGTTCGTCTGCTGCTGTTGGTTGCAGTCTGGGCATTGGCCTCTACAACTTCCTCCAACCACGCTGAGTTTGAAGTAGATTTATACTCTCAGACATATAGGGCTTTTTCAGAGAAGGTGCATAAAAAAAATCGCTTGGGAATGTAAATGAGTGTTTTTTTGGGCGTTGCTATCACGGTTTCAGAAAGGCTCGATTACCAGTGATACAAAATGCCCAAAAATGGGCGAGTTGCTGCCAGCGAGAGCATCGACCCTCTGAAAGGCCTGAATTGGGCGATTCTTTCTTTCTGCTGTCAGAGAGAGCTGCTCTGAGAGATCCCGCCTCTCCCAGCGGAAATGTCACCGAAATTATTTATTTAAATATACATTTCTTTAATAGTGTAGAAGTGCAGGGGTCTCCGGAGCTGAACCACGTTGGTTTTATGTCCGGGACCCCCTGCTTCCGAGATACCAGCTCTTATGGGTGCTCGGTATCTCCTACCATGCAAGGAAATTCCCGGTCACGTGACGCGGGACATTTCAATGTCAGAGGATACGGCACCCCATAAAGAAGCCTGTATCTCGGGAAGCAGGGGGTCCCGGACATAAAACCAACGTGGTTCCCTCCGGAGACCCCCTGAACCTCTACACATATTAAAGAAATGTATATTAATAAATATTAAAAAAAAAACAATCATACACACTACGCACCGCCCCCCCCCGCCCTCCGCCCAAACCCATACAGTACAGTAATGGGCAAAATAACTATTCTCCAGATATGATATAGATTATTTGCCATTATTAAACACTGCATTAGCATACATAATAAGTAAATAAATAAATTAACTTATCACACAGTATGTCCCTCTGTCCTCCGTTGCCAGAAAGCATATATACAAAATAAATACATTCTAATGGCCCCGAACCCCTTATCACCTAGCGGTTACTAACCGCTATAGTCATTAAGGGGTTAACCACCCTGACCCGATACCAACCCGGGAGGCCTAAGCACCCACCCTGACTGGACTATACCACCCTATACCCATTGAGTAGTAAGTGGTCAATCATAACCCTATATATAATAATAATATGGCATGATAAGCCTCTATAGCACTCAATGGGCACCATAATACAGTAAATTAATACACAAGACACACAGAAATAAAATGTATTAACTCCAAAAAAATCACACGTCACTAAATACAAAACGTAGCCAGCTATCCAATCATAGCAACATCACCAATAATTAATTAAACCATTAACCAATCTAAACAATTATATTCGAAACCAACTCAAAATGAATAGTAACACACCCAATATAACAATGAATTACTCCAACATTAATAATATAACCATTAAAACTCCAAAAATAAATTAAAACAATCTCTGAAGTACCACCAAAACACATTAGCTAACATATATAACATTAAGTACAAGCGACACACCAATCGCAAACCTAAATTACATTAAGCATGAAGCAAGCAATCACATCCACATAATAAACTGCAATACCAAGGAGAATGCCCCCCAAATATTGTCAATAATATGTATTAATATGTACCCTAAAGTGGTACAGAGTATATATTATCATCAATGTCCTCCCCAAAAAATCAAAAACACATCCAAAGACTAAACCTGTAAAAAGGACATGTTCACAAACATTGATATCTTACTTACCATTGAAGCGGTGGCCCTCGACTCCCGGGGTAACAGGAAGCTCACGTACCTTGAAGGCCTCCAACAGCATCCCGATGCCATCCCGCCAGAAATCCGTGCTCAGGTACCCAAATCTTCTTTTTCTTTCTTTATCACCTTCTCTATCTTCATCTGTAACATTTCTTGTTCTTCTTATCTTCTTTCTTCATCTGTCAATCCAAAATCCCCATGTTAAATCCAGCCGATGCTGTCTCGTCGGCTCTGTGGGCTCAAATGAGGCGTCACGGCTTAATCTGGCTTGACGTCACATTTACCACTCAAAATGGTTACAGCCACCTGATTGGCTGTTAAAACCATGTGCAAGACTTTAATTATTTTTTTTTGCCGTACGTCCCTTAAAGTGAATGATGCCACCAATCAGAATGGCTGTGCTTCATTTGCCTTTAGAGATGACGTCACGAAGCCGCGTCAGATGGTATTTCGAGCCAATCAGATCGTGGGAAACAATGCCACACTCTGTTGGCTGAACTACCTTGTGACACAGCGGCCATCTTGGATTTAGTGACGTCACGTTAAGGGAAATTAAGCAAGCCATTCTTGATTGGCTGGCATCATTCCCTTTAAGTGACGTCACGGCAACAAAAAAAAATTAAAGTCTGCACATGGTTTTAACAGCCAATCAGTGGGCTGTTAACCATTTTGAGAGTAAATGTCGTCACAAGCCATATTTAAGGCCGTGACGCCGCATTTTGAGCCCAGAAGCCGAACGAACAGCATCGGCTGGGATTTAACATGTGGTATTTGGGATTGACAGATGAAGAAAGAGATAAAGAAGAACAGAAATGGTTTACAGATGAAGATAAAAGACGGTGTAGTAAAGAACAAAAAGAAGATTTGCGGTACCTGAGCAGATCTTCATGGCGGATTGCATCGGATGCTGTGGAGGCCTTCAAGGTACGTGAGCTTCCTGTTACCCGGGAGTCGTAGGCCACCGCTTCTAATGGTAAGTAAGATATTCAATGTTTGTAAATGTCTCTTTTTACAGTTTATTTTTGATGTGATTTTTGATTTTTGGGGAGCACATTGACTGATATATATTAATCTGTACCTCTTAGGGTGCAGATTACTACATTATTATGACAATATTTGGGGGGCATTTCTCGCTTGTTATTGCAGTTAATGTATGTGGATGTGATTGTTTGTTTATGGTTAAGTGTAATAAAAGGTTTGCGATTGGTGTTCGCTTGTACTTAATTTATATTATGATAGCTCATGTGTTTTATGGATACTTCAGAGATTGTTTTAATTTATTATTGTCTTTTAAGGTTACTTCATTAACTGTTGGATAATTCATTGTTTACATTGGTTAGTGTTTACTATTCATTTTGAGTTGCTTTTCGAAATTAATTTGTTTAAATTGGTTAATGGTTTAATTATTCAATGTTGATTTTGCTATTGATTATATTGATTGGATTAGCTGGCACTGTTTGTATTTAGTGAAGTTGTGTTTTTGTAGTTTAGTTGGCTTTTATTATTGTGTGTCTTTATGTATTACTGTATTTTTATTAGGGTGCTGCCCATTGAGTGCTATAGAGGCTTATCATGCCATATTTTATTATATGGGTATGATGTACCACTATACTACTCAATGGGTATAGGGTGGGTATAGTCAGTCTGGGGTGGGTGCGTAGGCCTGATGGTGGGTGAAGGGGGTATTAGCCCTAAGGATGGGTGTTTAGACCTTGCGTGGTGTGTAGCGGTTGGGTTAACCCTTTATATTACCTTAGCAGTATTAACCGCTAAGGTAATGAAGGGGTTAATCCACCCCAACCCCCCGCAATGCCTAAACAGCCCTAAGGGCCAAATTCCCCCTTCACCCACCCCCGCTAGCCCCATATTGTATTGTTTTGTATGTTTCACAGTTAGCCTGGCACGGGTGTTTAACCCTTCATGCCTTAGCGGTTAGCCGCTAAGGTAATGAAGTTGCTGTACCTGCATGTTTCCTGCCTCGGATGCATGCCGGGGGGGTCCGGAGCTGCTATTACATGGCTAATCAGCTCCGGAGACCCCCGGCATCAATCCAAGGCAGGCAAAGGGGCCTGATTGTTTTCTAATTCCCGACTATCGCTGCTCATCGACCCATCTCCCCACCAATTGACCAACAATTTTGTGGTGAATTGGATTTGGGGAGAAAATCGTTTTTTAGGGCTGCGATAGGCCTCGACACCAGACTCGCGGGTCTCTGAATCGCGCCGAGTTTATCAACCATCCGAAAATGTCGATAAGGGCTGAGCAACTGCTCAGATCAGCGAATTTCGAGGAAGTAAAACTTTGCTGTCGATACAGGCCGTTATCGAGCACTTATCGAGGCTATCTAATACCATAGCCATTTCGGTCGATAAGTGCTCGATAAGGGCCTATCGAGCTTCTGAATCGGCCCAAATGTGGGTGCCCGCATTCTCCTCCACCAAATGTACAAATAACCCTTTCTGGCTGAAGGGTTCTTGTCTGGGATCTTAAAACCCCTGTCTTTTGGGTAGAGCGCAAGTCACAGGACCATCCAGCTCTGGTTTAAAGGCTTTATTTCTTTGGTCACTCCAGCAGACAAAATCAAGACAACAAAGAATCAAAATAATCCTGGCTCTCATCTGAGCATTAACTAGACAGCAATCTCTAGCTATCTTTGGGTGGCTTTCCCACTTACCAAACATAAAAACACAATATCCTAAACCTAACCTGTGTGCAGGCCAGTGCCTGTCTGTAGAAGCCAGCTCTCTAGGCTGAGTCCCCAGTCAGCACTGTGGCACGCCGGCCCGGCGGGGGGGGGGCGGCGCGTGCACAGCGCTGCACACCGCGATCTGGGTCTGAGGGGAGAGGGAAGGTTCTGCGACGGGAGGGGTCCGTGGCTGTGGGTTTGCGGGGTGTTGCCATGACGTCCCGCGCTGGTTCGCCCTCATTGGCTGAACCGCCGGCGGGGGCGTGGCCACGCCTCCGTCGCGAATGCCAAACTCAATTCCCCTGCCTGCCTGAAAACCTGTCGCCCAGCGCTGAGGAAAGGTGCGCGACAAGGTAGGAATACTGGGACCGGAGTAACTGGGGGGGGGGGCGGGGCTTGATCGTACAGCGCACGCCTGTAGTTAGTGGGGACCGCAGCCTTACTGGTATAAAAGAGAGAGAGAACTGATCTGCACCTGGCACCATTTGCAAAACCTTTCCTGGGCCTTTAACCCTTGATAGGTATAATTTGCAAATGCAGGGCTTATGTACTCCCATCCACATCTTTACCACCTTTCCTCACATATATACACATATCATACCCCAATCACAAGCCACGCTGCCTGGTGTCACATTTCACTCCTCCCTCACAGTTTCTCACCTCACATTTACAATGTACAGTAGCTAAAACCTGTTATTTTTTTTCCTCCTTAACATTAGAAGATCACCCTTTCCTCTGTTGTCACTACTACTGCTAAACTCTGACCAGGTCCTCATTCTCTCTCAGTCCTCGCTGTAAACCTTCTACTGTCCGGTCTTTCCTGCCTCTCACCTGTCTTGCTACATCTATCCTCACTATACAAACCTTCTTCTGACTTACAGTACGGTTCTGCCTCAAGGATTCTTCTGTCTACCCCCTTTGTATCTAAAGCCCTCGCCTGACTTAAACCATTCTCCTTGACTGCCTCACACTGTGGAATGCCCTTCCCCTCAATATCAAACAGCACCCTCTCTACTCATCCACTTTTACGACCTTTTTTAAAACACACCTTGAATGTATTGAATGGTTAATGTTTGTAGCATATGGGAAGCTCTGCTGGCTGATACGGTCACATCTCATATGCACTGACCTTGGCCCCTTGCAGACGCACTTACAAACGTCCTCCTACTGGCTCTGTAAATTCTCCTTACTTACCACTTAGATTGTAAGCTCTTCGGGGCAGGACACCCTTTCCTCTTGTTTCATGTGTGAACGCTTATTCCCATTTGTGTTATATTATTATGTCGCGTGTATTTTAAAGTGTTGCTGTGATGTACCTGAATGGAGCTATATAAATAAAAGACAGACATACAAAGTTGTTCCAACCCACTTTCGCAGAAACCATAAATACCTTTGACTTCAAAAAAATATAATGACTTTTACCATTGATTGCGCTTTCTGGCTTTCTTCTTCTTTTCTTCACCACCAGATATTACTGTGAGGAGTGGTATTTCGCTTACAATGCCATCTGTCCAGCACCGTGCAGTAATGCTTACTGAGGTGATAGCCTCTACCACCTGGGTGTTACAGTTATAGATACAGTATATGTGTATGTATGTATATGTATGTATAATCAATAGACAGAAAGGCCCTGATGCTACATACAATATACAATGATGTAGTTCAATACTATGGTGTGTACGTTCACAACAAACACATATATATACCCACTATATATATTACAAACGCACATATAAAATCCGCGAACAGCGCAACAGACCCATAACGCCCCATTTGCCCAGAGACTTGGATGGGTGTTAGTGGGCAACATATGCTTAGAACAAAGGGCACACAAATCGGACTATGTTGAGCCCACAGAACAAACATAATGGAATGTGGACACATCCCTCTTTTGAACCATGTCTAGCCATATCCAAATACAGGAAGCCTTAGCAATGAAGAGAAACAAGGTCATACACCTGAGAACCACAAAGACATTTATGTCAGAGGAATGTGACAATGGCCTAGATGTAGTAATTCCAGACGCAAAAGACAACGTACCACCTTCACCAAAGGAAGAAAATAATCTCCTGAAGGTGATTGACAAGGATCTTTCAAGATAAGTCAAACAATCGGACAACTCTGCTTCCGATCCATCCACCAAGTGGACATCCCCTACACAAGGAAGGGAATCGAGAATTCACACAAACGATCCGTGGCACATGTGCCTACAGACCAAACTCTGCAGACCTACTACTATGGCTAGTATCTACGCTCACCCACAGCACATCATTGCAGATCACACAGGTTGGTCTCAGCAATGAATGAGCTGTTCTCTGTCCCCCCTCGTCCGATACACTCCTGAAGAACCCGCAATACGAGAAACGCGTAGAGTGAGGCTGATAGAAAAAACTCCCACAGGATCGTGGTCCCCCAGAGCAATGACGTTCACTTCCGTTTCCGTTAGGGTGAGACGCACCGGTGCACGCACGCCTGCCGAGGCAGAGGGGGACAGAGACACGAGCTCATTCATTGCTGAGATCCAACCTGTGTGATCTAAACGCTTGTTACCTTTTAAAACCATGTGAGTGTATTACACATATACTTACTTTAAAGATATTTTGTACTGTCTGCACTATGTCCGTTTTATTATTCACTTAAGTCCTCCAGCACTTACCATTCCACTTACCTGTCTGACAGGTCAACGGGGCTGCCACACTAAAAAACCTTTAGTGGTAACGTTTGCTCACTCTAACTTGTGGTATCCAGCACACTGCACCCTTGATTATTTATCACATAAAAATCACAATACTGGCACCATCAGGGAATTTTCGTTTCTGTTTTTTACATGACATTGCGCTTCCTGATGATCTTCACTTCTTCACTGTCCACGGGATCGAGAAGAACGACCCAACACCGGGTTAAGCAGCTCCTTTCATGTTTTGTATAGTACCCAATTTTTTCAAATATGTGTCTCTATAATTTTGGAGCGCCACTTTTGATATATTTGCTTAGACTGTTGCTATGAGCCTGACAAATTTCATTGTCACAGTTCCAGCATTCGTCGGTCAACTTTTGCTGGGACTTTGAGGACTTGGGACACTACCACCTGGGTGTCCCTACTACTATTCATGGGTCTCACCCATTCTATGGACTCTATAGAGATGAGACACACTAGCCATCCTGGACGGTGTCACACCTACTAGCAATCCCTGCCACAGGGATCATGGAGCCAGTGTTACCACCGGACCGTTGATGTGCAGTGATAGCCTGCTGCTGTACAGCGTTCGTCTGCTGCTGTGTGGTTGCAGTCTGGAGCATTGCCTCTACAACTTCCTCCACGCTGAGTTTGAAGTAGATTTATACTCTCAGACATATAGGGCTTATTCAGAGAAGGTTCATAAAAAAAATCGCTAGGGAATGTAAAATGAGTGTTTTTTGGGCGTTGCTATCACGGTATT
Organism: Ascaphus truei; assembly: GCA_036426205.1. NCBI lineage: Eukaryota > Metazoa > Chordata > Amphibia > Anura > Ascaphidae > Ascaphus > Ascaphus truei. The sequence continues at coordinate 27,659 of WSYH01004444.1, read as the reverse complement.
CAGAAAGGCTCGATTACCAGTGATAGCAAAATGCCCAAAATGGGCGAGTTGCTGCCAGCGAGAGCATCGAGCCTCTGAAAAGGCCTGAATTGGCGATTCATTTCTGCTGCAGAGAGAGCTGCTCTGAGAGATCCGCCTCTCCCAGCGGAAATGTCACCCGAAAATTATTTATTTAAATATACATTTCTTTAATAGTGTAGAAGTGCAGGGGGTCTCCGGAGCTGAACCACGTTGGTTTTATGTCCGGGGACCCCCTGCTTCCCGAGATACAGGCCTCTTTATGGGGTGCCGGTATCTCCTATGCAAGGAAATGTCCCAGTTCATTTAAAGAATCCCACTGTCCACTGGGACGCGGGACATTACATGCTAGGATACTACCGGCACCTCCCATAACGTGGGCCTGTAAGTTCGGGAAAAGTTGTTCCCCGGACCCTCAACGCCCAAAGTACTGCATGGAGAGCCAATAGTACTCTAGTCTCCATTCCAGACACTTCCAAGGAGGCAACAATAATGGAGGAAGTTTTACATGTAGTACACAGAAAGAATGCGCCTAGCCTTAGGTAGTGCAAACACAGAATCAGATCTCCGTTAGGGGTACACAAGGTGTGTGTCACAAAGGCATGTTTATTGTACTTAGTGGTAGCTGCCCCGCAGAGCGGAGCTCCATGTACAGAGAACCCCGTGGTCACGATCAGAGAAACCTGTTCAAATGGAGGATCTGCCATAGCAGACAGGTCCAGGATGCAGTGAGAGAGTAACCTCAGAATGGAGGATCTGCACGAGTAAGTCCATGCTGGTGGGGAGAGAGAACCGCAGATGTAGGATCTGCACAGAGCCGAAGTCCATGATTGCGTTCAGAGGAATGAACACTCATATGAACTGTGCTTGGAAGAAGAACAAGCTACAGGAGAGACTCTTGGGTGTTTGTTGTTGAATGGCGTGAAACCTGGCTGCGTGGTTTTACATGTTTTTTGGTTCTCGGGATATTACCCCTGAGAATAATGAGCATGTTACAGTGGTGAGCCCTCTTGGGAGGAACGAAATGTACTTTGTTATACCCCCATTACAAACCGCCAGACGCTCGAGGATACCTCTCAAATGGGAAAAAGGACCATACTTACCCAATGGCGTTCCCTCTTCCCCCCGGGGACACCGTGCGTTGGCCATGCTGTTCGAAGTCTTTCAACGTTGCATTTGTGCTATGTGGTCAAGGATTGGCGCCAACGGAGAAACTCCACCCCCGATGGGGTTTTGGCCTAGCTGAGTCCGCGCCCTCATGGACTATGACTCACCTGGCCCTGTCTGGGTCAGCCTCTTTCTACGAGACTCCCCCTAGTTTTCAACCGGGGGAAGGTTATTGCAGTTCCACCGAGATCGATGGAGAAAGAAGGAGGAGGGGTTTTGCCACCCTGCCCCTGCACTCCAGTTGCGAAGAGCTGTTTGACCGTACAACATTTGAAGCGAGTACTGCCACTGTGTGAAATATGGGTGGAGTCTCTGATAACGTGGACAAAATCCCTTGAATCACTAACCCATCCTTACTCGGCTCCAGGAGGCTTCCTGGTCCTCCTTGTATGAGGTTTGGAGACGGTGATGTGTCCCTTGCCGTGCAGTGCAGACTTGCCGGGCGGAGCTGTGGGGCACTGAGGCCGATGGTCCACATTGTGGGACTGCATTACCTGTGGCCCATTCCGAGTTTTGTGCATACAGGCCGAGAACCAAAGAATATTTCCCGATTTTTAACTGCGGAGCTTCCGGGTGCATTGTGGTGCAAGAGGATTACAGGTCCCGATAACGGCCCAGGACAGGTTTTCAATAGTGAGAAGACCAGTCCCGGAGATGATCACCGAGGAGCCCATCGCCGGTCTCCTACTGGGATGCCTCTCCGAATGCAGTTAGACAATCCTCGGACGAGGAGTTTCTAGGCTGTCGGAGTAAGATGGTCATCCAAGAAGAGACTGTCTACTATTGGTACGGCATTGAGAGTTCCATTCCCGTGGTGTGTATACACGCGTCGAGTGTCCCCAGTACCCACCACCGCGACCTACGCCGATCGCCGGAGTTCCCCACTGCCGTGGGACTAGATTGGATCGCGAAGGAGGTCGATTCCACCCCGACCCGCTGCAGGTAACTAAATGACACCGTGCCTTCCAAAACAGGGGGTTGGAGGAGAAGGAAGGAAGCGAGTCCAGAGCCCCGACTGGATCGCGCAGCAGACGGGCGTTGCCGGATGTCCTCGTGGAGTTAAAGATCCCGATTGGGATCCAACCCAGATGTGGCGTCGCGCAACAGTGCGTGTGGTGAGGTTGTCCGGTGACCATAGCGGCATCGAGTGGGGCATGATCGCGTCCCTTGGGTCGAGCAGCTGAAGTCGTTCACATCAACTAGTCCATACGTAATGGGGCGCTCGTTCGGAGAGTGAAGAGCCCAACTGCTGGTGAGAAGGAGACTTGGTGCGAAGCCCGAACAGGTATTGCGGGGAGCCGGTCGTAACTCCTGGGCCTATACCGACGGTCGGTCCCCCCCAAACTCTCCACACCTCAAAGGTTATTGCCCCAAGGCCTAGCTAAAGTCCCTGTCCCCGTCACTATTCATTCGGGTCCAGTTCGCGTAGGGTGTTTCCTGGGATCCACGGTTCTGTCCTCGAGGATCGGATGGAAGGCCTGGACTGGGGAACTGTCGGATGATGGTCGGAGGGAGGAGGAGGATTCCGACAAGGTCGGTATCCAGTGACTGCCCTAGTTGTGCTAAGCAATTACGTTAGAAACACCGCACAGATACAAGGATTTTGTAGCGACTGAGGGGTACGGTCGGGGATCTCGGGTGTGGCTTGATGAGGAGTCGATAGAGGAGTTCTATAGACAGATCCGAAGAAGGAAGGAGACTAAGGTTTGGTGGGCACCGTATACGAGGGTATGTAAGCTGGTTCGGACGCAACCGATTTATCCTACGAGGAGGGAGGGGGTGGTTGATCTTGGTTGCTTTTGATGACTTTGATGACGAAGCATACTTTAGGGCCCTACGGTAAGGTGGGATCGTATCCAGGCGGCCTTATTATCCCAAAGGTATCCTGCAGGGTTGGATGACCCCGGTAGAGACCGATGAGCCCATGCATGGTGCTGTGCCCGGGTCGGCTGGGTGAAAGTAAGTTAACCAGGGCCTGCCGGCTGACGGGATGTGGGCAAAATACAGATAGGTCGCATGGCTTGATTACCCGTAAATGTCCCCGAACCTCGAGAGAATAGAGGAGATAGAGAGAGTGGCTTAAAAACGATATCCAGCACTATATCGTATAGAAAAGGGGGAGCCATTCAAGGAATTCAGGCCGAGCAGAGGGGTGTCCAACTTATGCGGGTCCTGGAAGATAAGGCGCAGTGTGTACATGCACAAAGTGGTGTATTGCAATGATCAGGGATACCACGAATACGCGTACTTGTGCATGAAATGCCGCGGGGCGGGAGGTGAAGAAGCCGGATCTCGACATTATATTGAGTGCCAAATTAGAGTGGTCTGCTTTTTCTTTAGCCGCTACCTGCTGGTCAGTGAGTGAGATGGGCTTGCATTATTATTTCAATGTGATGATGTTTGCCATGTTATTTGGTGTGTTTCTTTTGCAGGGTTTCCTGCGCAAGGTACCCCATTTAGTGTCCCAGCCGGGACGGTGGGTATTAACCAGGGGGTATGTAGCCATCATAATAATAACTGGCTGCAATCATTCCCTGTTGGCAGTAAGTCCTGGTAAGTACAGGCCTGCCATCAGTAGTTATGGAGGTTTTCCTCACAACCACTGGTGTGGTGCCCTGTGTAAGAGAGGAGTGCTGTATACTCTGATCCCTGGGATAGTGACATCAGAGATGCCCCTGCCCCCTTAGGTATAAAGGCACAGCACTGTCATTTAGTGTTGTGGCAAGGTTGCTTGTTACCCAGCTGTGTGAAGCAGCTGGTAAAAGGTATGCTACGGCATAATAGACATTGAGGAATACTTTTGTGACCCTAGTGCACTAACTAGCGGTAGAGTGTGCCAAGCAAGTCTGTCTAAGCCACACTGTGTCCAGGACCTGGCCAGTGGGATCTCCCTGGAGAAAGAGAATCCACTTCAATACGGAGGAGGCGTTAGACCTGTGCAAGGGACACAGGAGAGATGTGCGGCTAGAGCCGGCAGCTGCCTGGGGCAGTCTGCTACATCCCAACCTACAATAAAGATGCCGTGTTTCAAAGATACCATCCACTGTGTGAGTGTGAAGTTACTCAGCAGTGGCAGTCACCACCGAGAAGAGTTCCTCACCAGGACCATCTCCCTGCGGAAGCATAGATCCTGATGAGGTGGGAGGCGCTGCAACGTGAAGTAAGTTTGGACTCGTACCCACTACCTCACATACCCTGTTCCTGATGATATCCTCTTATAACACCAAGCGGAGACCGAGTCCTGTCTTGCAGGTGCACCACCACACACGACCTTGTAAGGGGACCGGTTTGACCACACGGGCCATTGGAGTTGGGTGGGTCAGACAAGGGGGTCCAGCCATTACAACAACATACTGACCCCACAAATAAGTTCCTTTTCCAGATCTGTTACGTCTGAATGTGCCCCTGCTCCTGAGTAGTGTTCCTGTTTGCTCTCCAGTTTCCCTTAAAAACCCTGAACAGTTTTTTACCAGGTCTTTGGAATTGCGGGTTTGTTCAGCTGCAGGGTGTAGGAGTTCTCCTGCAGCACAATACTCCTCCACAAAGCAATCACTGGTCCTTTTATGGGGGTCGTTTTGACGAACCACCCGACGCTGGTGGTAGCAGGAGGCCCCGCAGAAAGTGGTCCCTCACTAAAAGCTCCACAATGTGCTGGCCGAGTTAACCTCAGGTTGAAGCCACTTTCAGGCAAGGTGTATGAGGTCAAAACATTTGGGATTGCAGCCTTGTCAGAGGAATAGGACATAATTGGGACCTTTGAGCCGTACTGCAGCGGTCACTCCCCACATGCCAGAATTTCATCCTTCAACATGTTGTAGTCGCTGGCTTGTGCTGGTTCTATTTCATATTAGCCTTTTGAGGTTCTCTACTCAGGAACTGCCAGTATGCTGGCCCCCTCAGCTGCCGGACATCCCGCTCTTTCTGCTGTGCGCTCAACGCCAGAAGGTCGCCTCAACTCATTTGTTGCAGTCATCTTTTGAAGGTAATGACTGGCCAAATTGCCTTGGTCCTTGCTATTTTCCCATCAGGGTCCCCGCTCAGCCTCTCCGACACAGCCTGGATCTCCTGTTGTAGCTCATGGACGGCACCTTGCTGTTCCTCACGGGTCACTCTGATGCCTCAGCGTTATCCTGTTTGTCTCTTTCTGTGCAGCTGTAGCCTGCTGTAGGCAGTGGCTTCGCTGCTGCGCGATAACTCAGCGATAGCCTGTTGTTAGACAGCATTAGGCTAAGGCCCCCTCCCTCAGTCAGCGCGCCCCGCACTGCAAGCAGTGGACGCTGACAGACACGACCGCGATATGCGGTCTGTAGGGAGCCGGGAGCGGAGAGGGAGGGGGCGGAGTGGGAGGAGGGGGGGCGTCTGCCATCGTGGTGCCGTCCACCCCCACCACACACATACATATACACACACACCACACACACACATAACACACATACACACATACACACATACCACCAACACATCCACACTCACACTCACACTCTTAATTGCACTAGCTCTTCCCTGCTCCCCGCCCAAGGGCGCCTCCACACCTAGCTCCTTCCCTCCTCCCCATTGGCTGCCTCGCGTACCACGTGACGCGTCAACACCGAAATTCACAAGATCTTGCAGCATCGGCGGCTGACGCGTCACAGTACGTAGTCAGCCCTTTGGAAGAGGCAGCGGGGCAGGACCCACTCGGCAGGTCTGGTGTGTTGCGGCGCACCCGCCGTGCCCGCCGGCCGCAGCGGGTTCGCAGCCTTGTCTCTTGCTGTACTGCGATTGCTGCAGCGGCAGCTTTCTGTTTGGCCGCGTTAGCCTGCTGCTTGTGTAAAGTTAGTTTACTTGATGTGCAGTGATAGCCTTCGCTGTACAGTGTAGCCTGCTCTGTACGTGATAGTCTCTCTGTGAAAGGTTGTTTACTTTGTGTGCAGTGATAGTCTGCTGCTGTGTACGTTTGTTACTTGATGTGCATGATAGCCTGCTGCTGTGTAGTTAGTTACTTGATGTGCAGTGATAGCCTGCTGCTGTACAGTGATAGCCTGCTGCTGTGTAAAGTTAGTTACTTGATGTGCAGTGATAGTCTGCTGCTGTGTAAGTTAGTTACTTATGTGCACGATAGCCGTTTTGCTGTACAGTGATAGTCTGCTGCTGTGTAGTATTACTTGATGTGCAGTGATAGCCTGCTGCTGTACAGTATATGCCTGCTGCTGTGTAAAGTTAGTTACTTGATGTGCCAGTGATAGTCTGCCTGCTGTTAAAGTTAGTTACTTGATGTGCATTGAGCGCCTTGTGTACAGTATCGCCTGCTGCTGTGTAAGTTAGTACTTATGTTGCAGTGTAGACCTGCTGCTGGTAAAGTTTAGATTATTGATGTCAGTGATAGCCTGCTGCTGTGTAAAGTTAGTTACTACTTGATGTGCATGATAGCCGCTGCTGTGTAAGTTAGTTTACTTGATGTGCAGTGAATCCGCTGCTGTACAGCGTTCGTCTGCTGGCTGTGTAAAAGTTAGTTACTGTGATGTGCAGTGATAGCCTGCTGCTGTGTGTAAGAAGTTAGTTATTGATGTGCAGCGATAGCCTGCTGCTGTACAGCGTAGTGCTGCTGCTGTGTAAAGTTAGTTACTTGATGGTGCAGTGATAGCCTGCTTGCTGTACAGCGTTAGTCTGCTGCTGTGTAAAGTTAGTTACTTGATGTGCTTGATAGCCTGCTGCTGTACAGCGTTCGTCTGCTGCTGTAGCACGTTTAGTCTGCTGCTGTGTAAAGTTATTTACTTGATGTGCAGTGATAGCCTGCTGCTGTCGACACGTTCGTCTGCTGCTGTGTGGTTGCAGTCCTGGGCATTGCCTCTACAACTTCCTCCACGCTGAGTTTGAAGTAGATTTATACTCTCAGACATATAGGGCTTATTTCAGAGAAGGTGTCATAAAAAAAATCGCTAGGGAATTAAAATGATGTTTTTTTGGGCTTTGCTATCACGGTATTCAGAAAGGCTCGATACCAGTGATAGCAAAATGCCCAAAATGGGCGAGTTGCTGCCAGCGAGAGCATCGAGCCTCTGAAAGGCCTGAATTGGGCGATTCTTTCTTTCTGCTGTCAGAGAGAGCTGCTCTGAGAGATCCGCCTCTCCCACGGAAATGTCACCCGAAATTATTTATTAAATATCATTTCTTTTTATAGTGTAGAAGTGCAGGGGGTCTCCGAGCTGAACCACGTTGGTTTTTATGTCCGGGACCCCCTGCTTCCCGAGATCCAGCCTCTTTAGGGTGCCGGTATCTCCTCATGCAAGGAAATGTCCCGGTCACGTGACGCGGGACATTTCATGTCAGAGGGATACCGCACCCCATAAAGAAGCCTGTATCCGGGAAGCAGGGGGTCCCGGACATAAAACCAACGTGGTTCACTCCGAGACCCCCTGAACCTCTACACTATTAAAGAAATGTTATTAATAAATATTTAAAAAAAACATCAATACACTACGCCCCCCACCCCCCGCCCTCCGCCCAAACCCATACAGTACAGTAATGGGAAAATAACTATTCCCGATATGGATAATGATTTATTTGCCATTATTAAACACTGCATTAGCATACATAATAAAGTAAAAATAAATTTATCTTATCCACACAGTATGTCCCTCTGTCCTCCGTTGCCAGAAAGCATATATACAAAATAAATACATTCTAATGGCCCCTAAAGAACCCCTTAATCACTTAGCGGTTACTAACCGCTATAGTCATTAAGGGTTAACCAACCCTGACCCGATACCAAACCCGTGAGGCCTAAAGCACCCACCCTACTGACTATACCCCCCTAACCCATTGAGTAGTAAGTGGTACATCATACCCATATATAATAATAATATGGGCATGATAAGCCTCTATAGCACTCAATGGGCACCATAATGACAGTAAATTAATACACAAACACACAGAAATAAAATGTAAATAACTCAAAAAAATCACACGTCACTAAATACAAACAGTAGCCAGCTACTCCAATCATAGCAACATCACCAATGATTAATTAAACTTAACCAATCTAAACAATTAATTCCGAAACCAACTCAAATGAATAGTAACACTAACCAATATAAACAATGAATTACTCCACATTAATAATATAACCATTAAAACTCCAAAAAATAAATTAAAACAATCTCTGAAGTAACCACAAAAACCATTACTAACATAATATAACATTAAGTACAAGCGAACACCATCCAAACCTAAATTACTTACCATGAACAAGCAATCACATCCACATATAAAACTGCATACCAAGCGAGAAATGCCCCCCAAATATTGTCATAATAATTTATTATATGTACCCTAAAGTGGTACAGAGTAATATATTATCATTCAATGATGCCTCCCCAAAAAAATCAAAAAACACATCCAAAGATTAAACCTGTAAAAAGAGACATTTATAAACATTGAATATATTACTTACCATTAGAAGCGGTGGCCCCTCCGACTCCCGGGGTAACAGGAAGCTCACGTACCTTGATGCCATCCGCCATGAAGATCCGGCTCAGGTACCCCAATCTTCTTTTTTCTTTCTTTAATCACCTTCTTCTATCTTCATCTGTCACAATTTCTTGTTCTTCTTATCTTCTTTCTTCATCTGTCAATCCAAAATACCCCATGTTAAATCCCAGCCGGTGCTGTCTCGTTGACTTCTTGGGCTCAAATGAGGCGTCACGGCCTTAAATAGGGTTTGTGACGTCACATTTAGCCTCAAAATGGTTAACAGCCACCTGATTGGCTGTTAAAACCATGTTCCGACTTAAA
>WSYH01004444.1:0-18687 GCA_036426205.1 Ascaphus truei | reverse complement strand
CACGGCAAAAAAAATAATTAAAGTCGCACATGGTTTTAACAGGCCAATCAGGTGGCTGTTACCATTTTGAGGGTAAATGTGACGTCACAGCCTAGTTAAGGCCGTGACGCCTCATTTGAGCCCAAGAAGCCGACGAGACAGCATCGGCTGGGATTAACATGGGGTATTTTGGTATTGACAGATGAAGAAAGAAGATAAAGAAGAACAGAAATTGTTACAGATGAAGATAGAAGAAGGTGATATAAGAAAGAAAAAGAAGATTTGGTACCTGAGCCGGATCTCAGGCGATGTCATCGGGATGCTGTTGGAGGCCTTCAAGGTACGTGAGCTTCCTGTTACCCGGGATCGGAGGGCCACCTGTTCTAATGGTAAGTAAGATATTCAATGTTTGTAAATGTCTCTTTTACAGGTTTAGTCTTGGATGTGTTTTTGATTTTTTGGGGAGGCACATTGACTGATAATATATTACTCTGTCCACTTTAGGGTACAATATAAATACTATTATGACAATATTTGGGGGGCATTTCTCGCTTGGTATTGCAGTTTATTATGTGGATGTGATTGCTTTTTGTAATGTTTTAGGTTTGCAATTGGTGTTCGTCTTGTACTTAATGTTATATTATGTTAGCTAATGTGTTTTGTGGTTACTTCAGAGATTGTTTTATTTATTTTTGGAGTTTAATGGTTATATTCAAATGTGGAGTAATTCATTGTTTATATTGGTTAGTGTTACTATTCATTTTGAGTTGGTTTCGAATTAATTGTTTAGATTGTTAATGGTTAATTCATTGGTGATGTTGCTATTGATTGGATTAGCTGGCTACTGTTTGTATTTAGTGACGTGTGATTTTTTTGGAGTTTTACATTTTATTCTGTGTGTCTTGTGTATTAATTTCTGTCATTATGGTGCCCATTGAGTGCTATAGAGGCTTATCATGCCCATATTATTATTATATATGGGTATGATGTACCACTTAACTACTCAATGGGTTATAGGGTGGGTATAGTCAGTCAGGGTGGGTGCTTAGGCCCCGGGTTGGTATCGGGTCAGGGTGTGTTAACCCCTTAATGACTATAGCGGTTAGTAACCGCTAAGTGATTAAGGGTTGTTAGGGGCCATTAGAATGTATTATTTTGTATATAGCTTTCTGGCAACGGAGGACAGAGGGACCTACTGTGTGGATAAGATAACATTTATTTATTTACTTTATTATGTATGCTAATGCAGTGTTTAATAATGGCAAATAATCTATTATCATATCTGGATAATAGTTATTTTGCCCATTACTGTACTGTATGGGTTTGGGCGGAGGGCGGGGGGGGGGCGTGTCGTTTATTGATGTTTTTTTTAAATATTTATTAATACATTTCTTTAATAGTGTAGAGGTTCAGGGGGTCTCCGGAGTGAACCACGTTGGTTTATGTCCGGGACCCCCTGCTTCCCGAGAACAGGCTTCTTTATGGGGTGCCGGTATCCTCTGACATTGAAATGTCCCGCGTCACGTGACCGGGAATTTCCTTGCATGGAGGAGATACCGGCACCCATAAGAGGCTGGTATCTCGGGAAGCAGGGGGTCCCGCGCATAAAACCAACGTGGTTCGCTCGGAGACCCCTGCACTTCACACTATTAAAGAAATGTTATTTAAATAAATAATTTCGGTGACATTTCCGCTGGGAGAGGCGGATCTCTCAGAGCAGCTCTCTCTGACAGCAGAAAGGAATCGCCAATTCAGGCCTTTTCAGAGGCTCGATGCTCTCGCTGGCAGCAACTCGCCCATTTTTGGGCATTTTGCTATCACTGGTAATCGAGCCTTTCTGAATCCGTGATAGCAACGCCCAAAAAAACACTCATTTAATTCCCTAGCGTATTTTTTTTATGACACCTTCTCTGAATAAGCCCTATATGTCTGAGAGTATAAATCTACTTCAAACTCAGCGTTGGAGGAAGTTGTAGAGATGCCCATGCCGACTGCAACCACACAGCAGCAGACGAACGCTGTAACGCAGCAGGCTATCACTGCACATCAAGTAACTAACTTTAACACAGCAGCAGACAACGCTTACAGAGCAGACGAACGCTGTACAGCAGCAGGCTATCACTGCACATCAAGTACTAACTTATCCAGCAGCAGACTACGCTGTACACAAGCAGGCTATCACTGCCCTCAAGTAACTAACTTTACACAGCATCAGACTAACGCTGTACAGCAGCAGGCTAATCGCTGCACACTCAAAACTAACTTTACACAGCAGCAGGCTATCACTGCACATCAGTAACTACTTTACACAGCAGCAGACGAACGCTGTACAGGCAGCGGATATCACTGCACATCAAGTAAACCTACTTTACACAGCAGCAGCTATCACTGCACATCAAGTAACTAACTTTACACAGCAGCAGGCTATCACTGCATCAATCAAGTAAACTTTACACAGCAGCAGGCTATCACACTGCAACATCAAGTAACTAACTTTACACAGCAGCAGCGTCATCACTGTACCAACCGCAGCAGGCTATCACTGCACATCAAGTAACTAACTTTACACAGCAGCAGACTATCACTGCACATCAAGTAACTAACTTTACACAGCAGCAGGCTATCACTGTACAGCAGCAGGCTATCACTGCACATCAGTACTAACTACACACAGCAGACTATCACGTACAGCAAAACAGGCTATCGCTGCACATCAGTAACTAACTTACACAGCAGCAGACTATCACTGCACATCAAGTAACTAACTTTACAACGCAGCAGGCTTCACTGTACAGCAGCAGGCTATCACTGCACATCAAGTAACTAACTACACAGCAGCAGGCTATCACTGCACATCAGTAACAAACTTTACACAGCAGCAGACTTCACATGCACATCAAGTAACACACTTTACACAGCAGCAGACTATCATCGTACAGCCAGCAGGCTATCACTGTACAGCAGACAGGCTATCACTGCACATCAAGTAACTAACTTTACAAGCAGCAGGCTAACCGCGCCAAACAGAAAGCTGCCGCTGCAGCAATCGCAGTACAGCAAGAGACAAGGCTGCGAACCCGCTGCGGCCGGCGGCACGGCCGGGCGCGAACCACCAGACCCTTGCCCAGAGTGGTCCTGCCCCCGCTGCCCTCTTCCAAAGGGCTGACTACGTACTTTGACGCGTCAGCCGGCGATCTGCAAAATCTTGTGAATTTCGGTGTTGACGCGTCACGTGGTACGCAGTCCGCCAATGGGGAGGAGGGAAGGAGCTAGTGTGGGAGCGCCTTGGGCGGGGGAGCAGGGAAGGAGCTAGTGCAATTAAAGAGTGTGAGGTGTGAGTGTGTGTGTTGTGTATGTGTGTATGTGGATGTGTGTATGTGTGTTATGTGTGTGTGTGTGTGTATTGTTGTGGTGTGTGGGGGGTGACGCGCACCACGATCGGACGACCCCCCCTCCCTCCCACTCCCCCCCCTCCCTCTCCGCTCCCGGCTCCCTACAGACCGCATATCGCGGTCGTGTCTGTCAGCGTCCCGCTGTTGCAGTGCGGGCGCGCTGACTGAGGGAGCGGGGCCTTAGCCTAATGCTGTCTAACAACAGGCTATCGCTGCAGTTATCGCTCACAGCAGCAACAGCCACTGCCCTACAGCAGGCTACAGCTGCACAGAAAGAGACAAACAGGATAACGCTGAGGCATCAGAGTGACCCGTGAGGAACAGCAAGGTGCCGTCCATGAGCTACAACAGGAGATCCAGGCTGGTCGGAGAGGCTGAGCGGGGACTCCGATGGGAAAATAGCAAGGACCAAGGCAATTTGGGCCAGTCATTACCTTCAAAAGATGACTGCAACAAATGAGTTGAGGCGTAACCTCTGGCGTTTGAGCGCACACGCAGAAAGAGCGGGATGTCCGGCAGCTGAGTGGGCCAGCATACTGGCATGTTCTGAGTAGAGAACCTCAAAAGGCCTAATATGACCTAGAACCAGCACAAGCCGCGATCTACAACATGTTGAAGGATGAAATTCTGGCATGCGGTGGGTGACCGCTGCAGTACAGGCTCAAAGGTCCACTTATGTCCTATTCCTCTGACAAGCTTCAATCCCAAATGTTTGACCTCATACACCTTGCCTGAAAGTGGCTTCAACCTGAGGTTAACTCGGCCAGCCACATTGTGGAGCTTTTTAGTGAGGGACCACTTTCTGCGGGGCCTTCCTGCTACCCAGCGTCGGTGGTTCCGTCAAAACGCCCCATACAGCGACCAGCTGATTGCTTTGGTGGAGAGATATTGTGCTGCAGGAGAACTCCTACACCCTGCAGCTGAACAAACCCGCAATTCCAAGACCTGGTAAAAAACTGTTCAGGGTTTTAAGGGAAACTGGAGAGCAACAGGAACACTACTCAGGAGCGGGGCACATTCAGACGTAACAGATCTGGAAAAGGAACTTATTGGGGTCAGATTATGTTGTAATGGCTGGACCCCCTTGTCTGACCCACCCAACTCACATTGGCGCGTGTGGTCTAACCGGTCCCCTTTACAAGGTCGTGTGTGGTGGTGCACCTGCAAGATACAGGACTCCTGAGTCTCCCCTTGGGTGTTTATAAGAGGATATCATCAGGACAGGATCTGAGTGTAGTGGGTAGGCGAGTCCAAACTTACTTCACGTGCAGGCGCTCCACCTCATCAGGATCTATGCTTCCGCAGGAGATGGTCCTGGTGAGGAACTCCTTCTCGGTGGTGACTGCCACTGCTGAGTAACTTCACACTCACACAGTGGATAGGTATCTTTGAAACACGGCATCTTTATTGTAGGTTGGGATGTAGCAGACTGCCCCAGGCAGCTGCGGCTCTAGCCGCACACTCTCCTGTCTGTCCTTCCAGTACGCCCTCCCTATTTGGGAAGTGGGATTCTCTTTCTCCAGGGAGATCACCACTGCCAGTCCCGGACACAGTGTGCTTAACAGTTGCTTGTCACTCTGCTACCGCTAGTTCTCACTGGGTCCAAAAGTATCCTCCTCAATTCTATTATGCCGTAGCATACCTTTTACCAGCTCTGCTTCACACATGCTGGTAACAACTTGCAACCTTGCCACAACACTAACTGACAGGTCTGTGCCCTTTATACCTGCAGGGGGCAGGCGCATCTCTGATGTCACTATCCCGGGACTCAGAGTATACAGCCACTCCATTCCTTACACAGGGCACCACACCAGGGTTGTGAGGAAAACCTCCATAACTACTGCTATGGCAGGCCTGTACTTACCAGGACTTACTGCCAACAGGGAAGAGTTGCAGTCCTTATTAATGCATGGCTACAACATATCCCCTGGTTAATACCCACCGTCCCGGTTCTGGAACCTAAATTGGTGTACCTTGCGCAGGAAACCCTGCAAAAGAACACACACAAATAACATGGCAAACATCATCCATTACATATAATGCAAGCCCATCTCACTCACTGACCAGCAGGTAGCGCTAAAAGAAAAAGCCCACTCTAATTTGGCACTCATATAATGTCGAGATCCGGCTTCTTCACCTCCCGCCCGCGCATTCATGCACAAGTCACGCTGATTCCTGGTATCCCTCGCTCATTGCAATACACCACTTTGTGCATGTACACACTGGCGCCTATCTTCCAGACCCGCATAAGTTGGCACACCCTCTGCTCGGCCTGAATTCCTTAATGGCTCCCCTTTTCTACGATATAGTGCTGGATATCGTTTTTAAGCCACTCTCTCTATCTCCTCTATCTCTCTCAGGCTTCGGGGACATTTACGGGTATATCAAGCCATGCGACCATCTGTATTTTGCCGCAACAGTCCCGTCAGCTCGGCAAGGCCCTGTTAACTTAATTGCACAGCCGCCCCGGGCAAGCACCATGCACATGGGCTCATCGGTCTCTACCGGGGTCATCCAACCCTGCAGGAACCCTTTGGGATAATAAGGCCGGCCTGGATACGATCCCACCTTACCCTAGGCCTAATATGCTTCGTCATCAAAGTCATCAAAAGACACCATCAGTGATCAACCACCCCCTCCCTACTCTAGGATAAATCGTGCGTGAACCAGTCTTACATAACCCCTCGTATACGCGTGCCCCCAAACCTTAGCTCCTTCCTTCTTCGGACGTGTTTCTATAGAATCCTCTATCGACTCCTCATCAAGCCCACCGAGATACCCCGACCGTACCCCTCAGTCGCTAAAACAATCCTTTGTACTGTGCGGTGTTTCTAACGTATCTGCTTAGCAAACTAGTGGCAGTCACTGGATACCGACCTTGTCGGGAATCCTCCCTCCTCCTCTCTCGACCCATCAATCCGACAGTTCCCCAGTCCGGCTCCATCCGATCCTCGAAGGACAAAACCGTGGACTCCCGGAAACACCCTACGCTGAGACTGGACCCGAATGAATAGGACGGGGACAGGGACTTAGCTAGGCCTTTGGGGCTAATCCTTGAGGTGTGGAGAGTTATGGGGGGACCGAACCGTAGGTATAGGCCCAGGGTTACGACCTCTCCCCGCAATACCTGTACTCGGCTTCTGCACAAGTCTCCTTCTCACCGTCAGTTTGGGCTCTTCACTCTCCGAACGACGCCCCTTACGTATGCTGGCAGTGTTGAGTGGAACGACTTCCGCTGCTCGACCCAAGGGACGCGATCAGCCCTCACACTCGATGCGCTATGGTCATCGGATACACCTCCCCGACACGCACGTTTGGTTCGACGCAACATCTTGGGTTGGATACCCAATCGAGATCTCTTACTCCACGAGACATCCGGCAACGCCCGTCTGCTGCGCGATCCAGTCGGGGACTCTGGACTCGCTCTTCCTTCCTTCTCTCCAACCCCCCTGTTTATGAGACAGGACGGTTGTCATCTTGATTACACTCAGCAGGGTCGGGGTGGAATCGACCTCCCTTCGGATCCAACTAGTCCCACGGCAGTGGGACTTTCGCCACGTCACTTAAAGGGAATGATGCCAGCCAATCAGAATGGCTGTGCTTCATTTGCCTTTAAGATGACGTCACGAAGCCGGCGTCAGATGGTATTTCAGCCAATCAGATCGTGGGAACAAATGCCACACTCTGATTGGCTGAACTACCTTGTGACACAGCGGCCATCTTGGATTTAGTGACGTCACGTTAAAGGGAAATTAAGCACAGCCATTCTGATTGGCTGGCATCATTCCCTTTAAGTGACGTCACGGCAACAAAAAAAAATTAAAGTCTGCACATGGTTTTAACAGCCAATCAGGTGGCTGTTAACCATTTTGAGGGTAAATGTGACGTCACAAGCCATATTTAAGGCCGTGACGCCTCATTTGAGCCCAAGAAGCCGACGAGACAGCATCGGCTGGGATTTAACATGTGGTATTTTGGATTGACAGATGAAGAAAGAAGATAAAGAAGAACAAGAAATGGTTACAGATGAAGATAAAAGACGGTGAGTAAAGAAAGAAAAAAGAAGATTGCGGTACCTGAGCAGGATCTTCATGGCGGATGGCATCGGATGCTGTTGGAGGCCTTCAAGGTACGTGAGCTTCCTGTTACCCCGGGAGTCGGAGGGCCACCGCTTCTAATGGTAAGTAAGATATTCAATGTTTGTAAATGTCTCTTTTTACAGGTTTATTTTTTGGATGTGATTTTTGATTTTTTTGGGGAGGCACATTGACTGATAATATATTAATCTGTACCTCTTTAGGGTGCAGATTAATACATTATTATGACAATATTTGGGGGGCATTTCTCGCTTGTTATTGCAGTTAATGATGTGGATGTGATTGTTTGTTTATGGTTAATGTAATAAAAGGTTTGCGATTGGTGTTCGCTTGTACTTAATGTTATATTATGATAGCTCATGTGTTTTATGGATACTTCAGAGATTGTTTTAATTTATTTATTTGTCTTTTAATGGTTACATTCATTAATGTTGGATTAATTCATTGTTTACATTGGTTAGTGTTACTATTCATTTTGAGTTGCTTTCGAAATTAATTGTTTAAATTGGTTAATGGTTTAATTAATTCAATGTTGATGTTGCTATTGATTATATTGATTGGATTAGCTGGCTACTGTTTGTATTTAGTGAAGTGTGTTTTTTGGTAGTTTAGTTGGCTTTTATTATTGTGTGTCTTATGTATTACTGTATTTTTATTAGGGTGCCCATTGAGTGCTATAGAGGCTTATCATGCCCATATTATTATTATATGGGTATGATGTACCACTATACTACTCAATGGGTATAGGGTGGGTATAGTCAGTCTGGGGTGGGTGCTTAGGCCTGATGGGTGGGTGAAGGGGGTATTAGCCCTAAGGATGGGTGTTTAGACCTTGCGGGTGGGTAGCGGTTGGGTTAACCCCTTTATTACCTTAGCAGTATTAACCGCTAAGGTAATGAAGGGGTTAACTCCACCCGCAACCCCCCCGCAATGCCTAAACAGCCACTAAGGGCCAAATTCCCCCTTCACCCACCCCCGCTAGCCACAGTATTGTATTGTTTTGTATGTTTCTTACAGTAAGCCTGGCACGGGTGTTTAACCCCTTCATTGCCTTAGCGGTTAGCCGCTAAGGTAATGAAGTTGCTGTACATGCATGTTTCCTGCCTCGGATGCATGCCGGGGGGGTCCGGAGCTGCTATTAATGGCTATCAGCTCCGGAGACCCCCGGCATCAATCCAAGGCAGGAAAGGGGCCTGATTTTTTCTAAGTCCCGACATATCGCTGCTCATCGACCCATCTCCCCACCAATTGACCAACAATTTTGTGGTGAATTGGATTTGGGGAGAAAATCGTTTTTTAGGGCTGCGATAGGCCTCGACACCAGACTCGCGGGTCTCTGAATCGCGCGAGTTTATCAACCATCCGAAAATGGTCGATAAGGGGCTGAGCACTGCTCAGTCAGCGAATTTCGGATGGAGATAAAACTTTGCGTCGATACAGGCCGTTATCGAGCACTTATCGAGGCTATCTGAATACCAGTAGCCATTTCGGTCGATAAGTGCTCGATAAGGGCCTTATCGAGGCTTTCTGAATAAGGCCCATAATGTGGGTGCCCGCATTCTCCACCAAATGTGACAAAATACCCTTTCTGGCTGAAGGGTTCTTGTCTGGGATCTTAAAACCCACTGTCTTTTAGGGTAGAGCGCAGTCACAGGACCATCCAGCTCTGGTTTAAAGGCTTTATTTCTTTGTCACTCCAGCAGACAAAATCAAGACAAACAAAAGAATCAAAATAAATCCTGGCTCTATCTGAGCATTAACTAGACAGCAATTCTCTAGCTATCTTTGGGTGGCTTTCCCACTTACCAAACAATAAAACACAGATATCATAAACCTAACCTGTTGCAGGCCAGTGCCTGTCTGTAGCAGCCAGCTCTCTTAGGCTGAGTCCCCAGTCAGCACTGTGGCACGCGCGCCCGGCGGGGGGGGGCGGCGCGTGCACAGCGCTGCACCGCGATCTGCGGTCTGAGGGGAGAGGGAAGGTTTGCGACGGGAGGGGTCGTGGCTGTGGGTTTGCGGGGGTGTGGCCATGACGTCCCGCGGCTGGTTCGCCCTCATTGGCTGAACCGCCGGCGGGGGCGTGGCCACGCCTCCGTCGCGAATGCCAAACTCAAATTCCCCTGCCTGCCTGAAAACCTGTCGCCCAGCGCTGAGGAAAGGTGCGCGACAAGGTAGGAACTGGGACCGGAGTAACTGGGGGGGGGGGGCGGGGCTTGATCGTACAGCGCACGCCTGTAGTTAGTGGGACCGCAGCCTTAGCTGGTATAAAAGGAGAGAGGAGAACTGATCTGCACCTGGCACCATTTGCAAAACCTTTCCTGGGCCTTTAACCCTTGATAGGTATAATTTGCAAATGCAGGGCTTATGTATCTCCCATCCACATCTTTACCACCTTTCCTCACATATATACACATATCATACACCCAGTATCACAAGCACGCTGCCTGGTGTCACATTTCACTCCTCCCTCACATTCTCACCTCACATTTACAATGTACAGTAGCTAAAACCTGTTATTTTTTTCCTCCTTAACATTAGAAAGATACACCCTTTCCTCTGTGTCACTACTGCTAAAACTCTGACGCAGGTCCTCATTCTCTCCAGTCTCGACTATTGTAACCTTCTACTGTCCGGTCTTCCTGCCTCTCACCTGTCTTGCATACAATCTATCCTCACTATACACCTTTCTGACTTACAGTACGTGTTCTGCTCAAGGATATCTTCTGTCTACCCCCTTTGTATCTAAAGCCCTCTCCTGACTTAAACCATTCTCCTTGACTGCCTCACAGCTGTGGAATGCCCTTCCCCTCAATATCAAACAAGCACCCTCTCTATCCACTTTTACGACCTTTTTTAAAACACATCTCTTGAATGTAATTGAATGGTTAATTTAATGTAGCATATGGGAAGCTCTGCTGGCTGATACTGTACATCTCATATGCACTGACCTTGGCCCCTTGCAGACGCACTTACCAGAACGTCCTCCTACTGGCTCTGTAAATTCTCCTTACTTACCACTTAGATTGTAAGCTCTTCGGGGCAGGGACACCCTTTCCTCTTGTTTCATGTGTGAAACGCTTATTCCCATTATGTGTTATATTATTATGTCGCGTGTATTGTAAAGTGTTGCTGTATGTACCTGAATGGAGCTATATAAATAAAGAGACAGACAGACAAAGTTGTTCCACCTTTTCACTGCATTAAAACATACAAAATATCCTTTTGACCATTAGATATGGGCTTTCCTGAGTGCGTTTCTGTGTTTCTTCACCACCGATATTACTGTGAGGAGTGGTATTCGCTTACAATGCCAGCTGTCAGCACCGGTGCAGTAATGCTTACTGATGTGAGAGCCTCTACCCACCTGGTGTTACAGTATATATACAGTATATGTATGTATGTATATGTATGTATAATCAATAGACAGAAAGGCCCTGATGCTACATACAATATGACAAATGATGTAGTTCAATACTATGGTGTGTACGTACACACACACACATATATATACACACATATATATATATACAAACGCACATATAAAATCCGCGAACAGCGCAACAGACCACATAACGCCCCATTTGCCCAGAGACTTGGATGGGTGTTAGTGGGCAACATATGCTTAGACAAAGGGCACAAATCGGACTATGTTGATGCCCACAGAACAAACATAATGGAATGTGGACACATCCCTCTTTGAACCATGTCTTAGCCATATCCAAATAACAGGAAGCCTTAGCAATGAAGAGAAACAAGGTCATACACCTGAGAACCACAAAGACATTTATGTCAGAGGAATGTGACAATGGCCTAGGATGTACAGTAATCCAGACGACAAAAGACAACGTACCACCTTCACCAAAGGAAGAAAATAATCTCCTGAAGGTGATTGACAAAGAGATCTTTCAAGATAAGTCAAACAATCGGACAACTCTGCCTCCAGTCCATCCACCAAGTGGACATCCCCTAACCAAAGGAAAGGGAATCGAGAATTCCACACAAACGGATCAGTGGCACAATGTGCCTACAGACCAGAACTCTGCAGACCTACTACTAGGCTAGTATCTACAGCTCACCCACAGAGCACATCATTGCAGATCACACAGGTTGGATCTCAGCAATGAATGAGCTGTTCTCTGTCCCCCCTCTGTCCGATACACTCCTGAAGAAACCGCAATACGGAGAAACGCGTAGAGTGAGGCTGATGAGAAAAAACTCCCACAGGATCGGCGTCCCCCAGAGCAGATGACGTCACTTCCGGTTTCCGGTTAGGGTGAGACGCACCGGTGACACGCACGCCTGCCGAGGCAGAGGGGGGACAGAGAACAGCTCATTCATTGCTGAGATCCAACCTGTGTGATCTAAACGCTTGTTACCTTTTAAAACCATGTGAGTGTATTACACATATACTTACTTTTAAAGATATTTTGTACTGTCTGCACTATGTCCGTTTTATTATTCACTTAAGGTCTCCAGCACTTACCATTCCACTTACCTGTCTGACGGTCAAACGGGCTGCCACACATAAAGAAACCTTTATGGGAACGTTGCTCACTCTACACTTGTGAGTATCCAGCACACTGCACCTTGATATTTATCACATATAAATCACAATACTGCACCATCAGGGAATTTTCTTCTGTTTTTTACATGACATTGCGCTTCCTGATGATCTTCACTTCTTCACTGTCCACGGGATCGAGAGAACGACCCCACACCGGGTTAAGCAGCATCCTTTCATGTTTGTATAAGTATCACATTTTTTCACATATGTGTCTATAATTTTGGAGCGCCACTTTTTGATATATTTGCTTGAGACTTTGCTATGAGCCTTGACAAATTTCATTGTCACAGTTCCAGCATTCGTCGGTCAGAACTTTTGCTGGGACTTTGAGGACTTGGGACACTACCACCTGGGTGTCCCTACTACTATTCATGGGTCTCACCCATTCTATGGACTCTTAGAGAGATTGAGGAGCACCTAGCCATCCTGGACTGGTGCACCTACTAGGCATCCCTCGCCAAGGGGATCATGGAGCCAGTGTTACCGGCCGGTACCACGCGTCATGTGGACATGGACTTTATATATTGATGTTATATTTTATATGTTCCACATGTTTATATTAGATATTGTGGTATCTACTGATACCAGACGGGGAGTGTCCTGGAACAAGATTGTATGTTTCTCTGTTCTCAGGCTACTAGCACTCCTCAGTCTAAGTATGCAACATTGTTGCTCCTCCTGTGGCTTCCTAGCCAGTTGCCTTGGCAACCCCCCTGCCTTTACACTTTAGGATGGATTGCTCTTCCGCCTCTTTCCAGTTGCTATAGTCCCAGTTTCATTCCCCATCAGCTCAGACCAGCATGATGGCCTTTTAGAACCAGCAGCCATCTTGAGCAGTCATCTCTCCTATTCCTGGTAAAGTTATTGAATTTTACCTATCCCTATATCTTGCATTATCCCTCTGCCCCCATAGCTCCCCTTCTCCTCGATTGCTCCCATGCCCAGTGTTCCCTTAGTACCTTCCCCCCTTTTTATTTGTATTGTTGTTGCCCCTAAATAAACACTTACTTCATAACACAAGTAAGAAGGTCCCCTTGCTTGATATATGGGATTACGTTAAGATGCCTGTCTCTACCCACCAATCAGTGTGTGTTTGAGCCAGAACACACACACACAAATATCAAATAAAAAGATCAAGGAGACAACTGAAGTTGTAATTTCAAGCGGCAGCCGCATCACGTGTACTTCGCCAGCCAATCACAAACACACACACACTTTGTTTATTTTTTAAAAATTAAATGGCTGACATGGTCCCGCCTCCAATCACGTCATTCTGTCTCCTGGGGATGAGCATACATCGCCCAGCAGACAGAGGCGGGACGCACGGACGCGCGAACATGCAGTAGCCTAGGTCATTCTCTTTTGCGGAAATCCTCTCGAAACCTGTGGGATCGAGGACCTAATTGGCAGCAGCAATAGGGAAAGAATGTCATTACGAGTTAGCACCTCCCTTATATTGATTGTTGATGTGACAATCCTCAATTGATTTTGTATTATATTTTTAGCACTTTATGATAATTGTTCTCTGTCATGCTGTTTGTGCTATTCACTTGCAATATATATATATATAGATATCTACAGATATCCATATACCCACACGCGCGCGCGAATACAGGTACTGCTCGCAGAATTGAGGTGGTCAGGACGGAGGGTATATTCCCTTCCAGTATATCTGGGTATCTTCCTCCTCCATTCACCCGGAATGCACTGAATCAGCGTATCATTCATCAGGAGCACGATATTAGGATGGAGGGGTAGAATGTGGAATAAGATCCCTTTACATCTCCCCTAGTAGCGGACTGAGGACACACACAAACAGTTATCAGATATCGGATCACTGACTTTTGGGACTTGCACTATGAGGTAAATTTGTGTTCATATCCACAATACAAGTTGGTACGCTCCCATCGGTGGCTTGAAGATATAGGATATATATATTTATATCTGTATATGCATAGAGTGGTGTACAGATATGCTTGTGTAAATATTTATATATACGCACACATACTGTATAATGTATGTATATGTAATGTATGTATATAGGGCCGGATTACCCAATGGGCAGATTAGGCCTGTGCTTATTAAGGCACCAGCAAAGCAGGGGCACCACAAGAAATTTAGATTATTTTTTTTTAAAGAATTTGATATTTAAAAAAAGCATCGAAGTTGTCACAATGGGAAAAATCAAAACTTTGTTGGATTTTCTTACACTCCCCTATACACTCTTTCCCCATTTTTCTGTTCTCTTTTATAACTTATCCCCACCTAAACCAACGGAGATCGAAATAATGCATGGAAATCAGATCCTGTCGTGTTGCAATAAATGTATGTTTAATTATTGATATATTTTTCTGAATTATATATACTTGATTTGTTTTTTCTTTCTTATTTCTTATATATTCCAAAAACTGTGGTAGCATTGGCCCTTTGTGTACAACTGTGGCCCACCATGCAAAAAAGTTGAGCATTTTTTAATCAAATATTAAGCGCCAAATGTGGAAAATTTGTACGTGTTGATTTGTAGGTCACAATAGTTGCAACATCTGCCGTTTATAATATAAGTCTCATTTTCACGGTTAGAAGTCCGGACCAACGCCATTTGATATGTTAGTCCTCTATAGCTCGTTGCTGCATCCTTACTATGCGGCCAATGCATGGCTTTGCGTAACCCGCACATTTCTCGCTTAATCTCATTTCGGTAGGGGTTTTGGGCGACGCGAGCCGTAGAAAAGTTAGAATCCCCATACTAAGAATTTGTTTAAAATTTGTTTCGAAATTCAGTATTTCGTATATACAAAAATGTTGTCTACTTTTCAAAACTGCCATTATTTTCAAAGCAAATGTAAGTATTATAATGTTTTATTAGTAACTAAAAAAACCGCAATGGTAATAATGCCAAATATTTATGTGTTCTGTATAAATGTTTGGTAAATCAAAAATGAAGCAGTTTTTATTGAAATGGTAAAAAAGGCTATTTTAATTTCAGCATACATGTAAGTTTTATGTCATTTCTAAAAAAATAAAATATTAATTTTACGGTTTAGTATTGTTTTTATTTTAAATTACATATGGGGGCACCGTAATCTTTTCAGTGTTTAGGGCCGCTAAAGGTCTTAATCCGGCCCTGTATGTATAAACCTAGACAAGGGTATATACAGATTGGTGTATATGTATAAATTTATGTATATATATATATAGTTGTGTGAAAAATAAAGTACACCCTCTTTGAATTCCATGGTTTTACATATCAGGACATAATAACAATCATCTGTTCCTTAGCAGATCTAAAAATTAGATAAATACAACCTCAGATGAACAACAACACATGAAATATTACACTGTGTCATGATTTATTTAACAAAAATAAAGCCAAAATGGAGAAGCCATGTGTGAAAAACTAAGTACACCTTATGATTTAATAGCTTGTAGAACCACCTTGAGCAGCAATAACTTGAAGTAATCGTTTTCTGTATGTCTTTATCAATCTCTCACATCGTTGTGGAGGAATGTTGGCCCACTCTTCTTTACAATATTGCTTCAGTTCATTGAGGTTTGTGGGCATTTGTTTATGCACAGCTCTCTTAAGGTCCAACCACAGCATTTCAATCGGGTTGAGGTCTGGACTTTGACTGGGCCATTGCAACACCTTGATTATTTTCTTTTTCAGCCATTCTGTTGTAGATTTGCTGGTGTGCTTGGGATCATTGTCCTGTTGCATGACCCAATTTCGGCCAAGCTTTAGCTGTCGGACAGATGGCCTCACATTTGACTCTAGAATACTTTCATGGTCGACTCAATGACTGCAAGGTTCCCAGGTCCTGTGGCTGCAAAACAAGCCCAAATCATCACCCCTCCACCACCGTGCTTGACAGTTGGTATGAGGTGTTTGTGCTGATATGCTGTGTTCTGTTTTCGCAAACGTGGCGCTGTGCCTTATGGCCAAACATCTCCACTTTGGTCTCGTCTGTCCAAAGGACATTGTTCCAGAAGTCTTGTGTTTGTTCAGATGCAACTTTGCAAACCTAAGTTGTGCTGCCATGTCTTTTTTAGAGCAAAAGGCTTTCTCCTTGGCAACCCTTCCAACAAACCATACTTGTTCAGTCTTTTTCTAATTCTACTGTCATGAACTTTAACATTACATGCTAACTGAGGCCTGTAGAGTCTGAGATGTAACTCTTGTTTTTTTTGTGCATTTCTCTGAGGGCATTGCACGGTCTGACCTTGAGGTGAATTTGATGGGACGTCCACTCCTGGGAAGATTGGCAACTGTCTTGAATGTTTTCCACTTTTGAATAATCTTTCTCACTGTAGAATGATGGCCTTTAAATTGTTTGGAAATGGCCTTATAACCCTTCCCAGATTGATGGGCAGCAACCATTGCTGATGTCTTTCCTCCTTGGCATTGTGTTAACACACACCTGAATGCTTCAGCTTTTATAGAGGTGGTCACACTTGCTGATGATCAATTAATCAAGAGCATTTGATTAGCAGCACCTGTCTGCTACTTAGCATCTTAATTCCTATGGAAGCAGTAAGGGTGTACTTCGTTTTTCACACATAGCTTCTCCATTTTGGCTTTATTTTTGTTAAATAAATCATGACACAGTGTAATATGTCATGTGTTGTTGTTCATCTGAGGTTGTATTAACCTAATTTTAAGACCTGCTAAGGAACAGATGATTGTTATTATGTCCTAATATGTAAAACCATATAATTCAAAGAGGGTGTACTTTCTTTTTCACACAACTGTATCACTTGTGAGCACATTCACGTCTTAGACAGGTATGCAACCCTGCCTTTCACCACTATCATCCAGCAAAAAGTGCTTCCACTGCGGCAAGGGATTCTGGGAAATGACATGCAAATGAGCACACAGTGCCACCTTTTGCCTGAAATCCATTTTTACATGGAACCTTTATAAGCTAATGCTCACTGTTAACACAGCTGTTATGTTATACGGTGGAGGTTTCTTGTTGCCTTTTTCACTACCTTAACTTAAAATGTGTGTATATATATATATATATATATATATATATATATATACAGATATATATAGATATATATAGATGCAGCACGATATATATAGGTGCAGCACAGAGTTGTAGTCCCTGCCCAATACAATAATCCAGGAGTATACGTTTGATTCATACTGCGAGTATGTGGAATGCAGGCAGACATCTTTATGGCTCCCACCCCTCCCACCTTTTGACAACGGGCACAACGCCAGGTGAAGACAGGGCAATTACGCAAGAACAACTGGGGCCAACACCCAGGGGAGGGGCAAGAGGGTAGAGAGAGGGGGAGGGAGATGCCCTTTGCCTGGGAGCTTCTGCACTCTGATCCCTCACACAGTGGCTGCAGTCTCATTGACCCCTTCCCTGCAGCTCATTGCTCCATTAACCCCGTCACTGCAGAGCATCGCTCCATTAACCCCTTCACCGCAGAGCATCACCCATTTAACCCCTTCCCTGCGGAGCTTTGCCCCATTGACCACTTCATTCCTTTCAGACCACCGCTCAATTAACACCTTCCCTGCAGAGCGTTGCTCCATTAACCCCTTCAGTCTATGCAAGGTGTCACTCAATTAATCCCTTCCAGAGCATCACTTGATTAACCCGTTCCCTCCCTGCAGAGCGGCAGTCCATTAACACTTCCAAGTCCTTGCAGAGCGTCGCTCCATTGCCCCTTCCCTCCAGTGCTTAGCTCCCTTAACCCCTTCCTTGCAGAGCATTGCTCCAGTAACCCCTTACTTGCTGACGCAGTTAAGTAGTGTAAGCATTTATTGCAGATCAGTGGCTGGATCCGTAGGGTTCAGTCTGTGCGAGAGGTCCCGGGAGGTCTCAGATCTCATGTGCGGGGTCATGAAGTTTCCGGGGAAGGTCCCAAATTTCTGTGTCCTCCAGCAGACACCTGTGAGGCAGACAGAGGTGACACCTGACCCACCACGGTAACACCCCCGGCAGCCAACATCCCCTTCCGAGGCCACTTACCCACGTACCAGCCATCGTCACACCGCTGTGTCACAGTCACCACGTCCCCCGTACTCAGCTGCAGCTCGTCCGGGTTGTTGGGGGTGAAATTGAACAGAGCTTGGTACCTAAAGACCGAGAACAAAAGAACTGACAATCTAATGAAGGAACATCCCCACACAAACCTCAAGTAACTGGAAGTCTCCTGTCCCCACATCCCCCTCTTGTTGAAGGAACACCGAGGCTTGTAAAGGGTGCCTGAGTTGGGTTATCACAAGATGACATTACCGGTTGGTTACCCAACTCTTAAGTATCTCATTGTAGCTACTCACAGGGTCCCGGGTAAATCGTGGATCCTGGGCGGTGCAGAAGCCTTTAAACTGAAAGCTTCATCTGCGTGAGAGACCCCAAAAGACAGCTACAGTGACAAGAGACAGAAGGGAGCAGTGTCAGAGTGCTCGTTGAGGGAGAAAGGAGCAATGTTAGAGCGCTGGGTGTGTGTAGGGGGGGTGGGGGAGCAGCAACGGAGCGCTAGGTGTGGGGGTCGGTGGTGTCAAAGTGCAAGGTGTGGTTGGGAGCAGCGTCAGGGAGCTCGGTGTGTGGGGGAGCAGCATCAGGGAGCTGGGTGTGGGGGGGGGCTGCGGGGGGGGAGTGAGGGTAGATCTGGCTGGTGGACACAGGCCCAC